>JANHFP010001143.1:77188-89867 GCA_032468135.1 Calamaria suluensis
TGCTTTCGAAACTGCTAGGTTGGCAGAAGCTGGGACAAATAACGGGAGCTCACCCCATTACATGGCACTAGGGATTCAAACCGCTGAACTGCCGATCTTCCGATCGACAAACTCAGCTGCCTTACCATGCTGAGCATAACAAGAGGTATTTGGGAAGGGAGGTGAATGGGCAATATTATGGCAAGAAACAGTCTCTATGGATAATGCTGTGATTAGCAATAATGAGTTAAAGAAAATTGGGCTGGGAAGAACTTCTATTTTATTCATTTATTTACTAATAAGATTTATATATTGTCCATCTCACTTTTAAATAACTTTGAGCAGTTTACAATTTTAGTAAAAGAGGCTGTATTTTACAATACCTAGCCTGCCTGAAATGTAGAGATTTTAATTCTCTGTATAGTTAAATTGTGGAATATCTATATTTATAATTGTTTATGGAAACTATACCGGATTCATGTACATAGGTAAGACATTCTTCATGCTGTAATTCTTCTCTGCTTCTGCAAGGTGTGGTTAATTGAGATGGAGGTAAAGAAGCCTAAAAATAAAGATATATTAACCAACTTAAACATTTGTAAGAGGATCAGTTTGTAAATTGATCTCATACCAATTTGAACCTTTCTTTTAAAACAATATTATAAAGGCATATAGAAAGTTTTATCAAAAAGAACAGGGCTAATTTAATATTAATTTTCTGGAGTGCTGTTAATGAAGATATACAGTCCAACTAAAGTTTAAACAATATATTATTAATAGTAGAAAATCAAACATGGATATATTATTTCCAATATATTTTTAAAGAATCCTGCTATGATATTCTAGCTTATGTATAACCAGGGCTTACATTACTGAGTTATGGTCTGTGATTCTAGAGAAGATATAAACAATTTAAAGATGACAAACCTACTGAAGATGCTACAAAATTGTTAAACCATGAATATGAGGGATATACTGTACCTCCATCTCTAGTAATCACTTCAGTGATTACTGAAGGAGACTTCAGGAGAATCCCCAAAAATACATCTATGATTCTTTAGGGAAAATGTAACCTTGCTTAAAATTGAATATCTATATCTCCAACACCCAGATCATTCCAGGGTTTAAGCATCCACCTGTTTGCCTTCAACCATCCAATACTCCTTTCCTGATATCAATTAGAAATTTCAAAGTTTCTCTGGGATATGGTGAAGGAAAGCAAATAGAGCATTTCATCATGTATTTACTAATATCACTGCAGTCCAATCCTACAGATCTGAAAGGTTAAAAACTATGACATTTTGAAATATAGAGAGGAAGAACATTCTGCAGAGCCAAAAGGCAGGTTCCTAAGTTCTAGCATTTCTCTAATGCTTATTACATGTTATTCCTGAACTCATTGCTTCTCACTTATTGCTATATTGATGAAATTGGCATATCTGAAGCATTTTCTTTTGCAAAAACATTTGTAGCAAAATGAACCCATTACGCAACCTTGATCATTTTCCTGAACAAATGTTCTGTTTCCCAGCATGCAGTGCTTGATTAACTGTGTCTGTCCTACACTACTGAAAATATCTTGATCATGTGAATATGGACATAGAAATTTGACAATATTTGCTGAAAATTCCTTGAACAAAGTACAGAAATCAAGGAAGTGAGCAACTGTTAAATGGATATCCAAGACATGGCATTACTACTAATACCCTGTACATCAAACTGAGGTTCACAGTATATCCCATACCTTGAAAAAACTCATCTGAAAGAGACTTTTTCTCTTTCATAATTCCGATTCTTCTTATATACATGTATACATTTATAAGATTTTATTCTAAACTGGGTTCCTAATAATTTGACATTTGTAAAAATATGCTTTTACATTTCAAAGATAAAGAGCAAATCGTTATTTTTATGTAAAACGAAGCAATGTATAAAAGGCAAGTAGGATGCTTTTCTTTACAAAAGAGAAATTCTGGATTGGCTTATTCTATTAGTTAGAAATACAATAAACTATTAAACTAGAAACACATTTAAACTGAACTAAAGTTAGTATGTATAGAATTGTATTAGATAAAACCAATTTATCAAAAAAAGATCAAGACAATATTATACCTCTCTTCTACTGTTCATATTTTCAGATATATCTTCCATTTCTGAATGAAATGATTTATTTAAAAGGCCGCTTGTAACGCTCACTGCTTCATCAGCATCACAGATTTTGTCCTTCGCGATTTCTGAATTGTTATAATTGATAAATGCTTTTTTTCTATTGAAGGGGCTAACGTTGGACTACAATAAAAACATAGTTAATTGTAGTGAGTACACAACCATATATATTTAATAATATTCTCCAATTTAAGAAACAGAAATGTTTAAGGTTGCAATTGGATTCATTATTTTCAGCATATTGTTTTCACTCTGCAATTAAGCTTATGATTGTTCTGTAAAAACTTAGTCAAAATATGAATTCTCAGTATGATTAATTGCACATTGCAATTCCAATATTGTTAATTATCACCATCCAAATTATCTGTGAAGAACAGAAGCAGAAAAGAAAATATAGGCTCTTCTACCCTGATCCTAAATTCATTTAAACTTTAGCAAAGATAAAAAGTAATCAGTGTCTTTATTCTCAATTCCAAGAGAAGTTCAGATGGCTTCTGTACTCTTTTCTTTTAAAAATTAGCTGAAAACATTCACATTTACTTGACATTTGTGTAACAATTGTTTCAGGGTCAGAGTGCGGTATATATTGCAAAAGTTTTTTATATTTTATCCAAAATAAACTTTTAATAATTGTATTTATTCTTTATAAACATTGTTCAGTTTATTGAGTTGGTTTTTATATAAAGGTATTTTGTTATTCTTTATTTATGTGGTTTATATACCACCTTAATTTGGCCAAATTCTAGGACCCCTCTGGACCATTCTGGATTTATAATATTAATGCAGAAGATCAGAAATTTTAAATTAATATTTAAATTAACAATTTAATGAATTAAATTAATCTCATGGAATGGAAAACTCATTATAAAATAGTTTGCAAGTATTTACCAAAGAAAGTGGACTAATCACAGGTGAGATATCTTCAGTTTCAAATGCCAGTTGTCTTCCCTTTTCAGGAAGTTCCTTCAATAGTTCACTCTCTGAATTAATTTTTCCGATAGTAAAATCATCTTTAATATTCTCTAAGGATTTCTCCTTTTCAGGTGTTAATTCTTCAGGGTAGGACGATAAGGACGACCTTCTCACTGATATGTGCTCTTCAGTAGATTCTTCTGTATGTTTCTCATAACCTTAATAAATTCCATAAACAGATTTCAAAAGATTGGCTAGGTGTTGCTGCAATATTAAATCAACCTTAACAATATGAGAGCCTCAGATGCTTATTCTCCTCTCTGGCACAGCCCAGATCAGAAGCTTCTGCTTTAGTTGTGTCATTGAAATCCCTTTTTGATTGTTTGTTAAAAATAGCTAGTTTCATGAACTGAAAGTTGAAACAGAAGATTCAACCAGAAGAAACTGATTGGATCCATTTCTGACCTACACAATGTTATTTTTAGAATTTAAGGTGTATCGCAATTGATCCTCCAGCTTTAAAAATCATACTAAGTTACAACTAATCTAAAACAGAAGTGAAACTTCAAATTTCTGCTGGAAAGGGAGCAAACAGACATAAGCCCAAATTGATGTATTCCCTGAAACACTAAACTATGAGCAATTCAAATGAGGAAACAGCATCTGAAAAATAAAACTATAAAGTTGCCTTGTATTGTACAGTACATTAGTCCCTGAAGCTCAGTACTCTGAAAACAAAAAGCTTTCCTACTTTTCAATACATTTTTCATGAGAAATGCTGTGCTGCTGAGCTTTAGTCCTCTACAGTAACGTTACAATGCACAATACATTACAGTATTTCTAGGAACTAATTCCCAGTTTTTTGTTATGGGCTATGATATATCTGAGAAAATACAATAAAACTCCCTTTTTATAACTCTATAAACCCTTAATTCGGGGTAGAGTCAGGGTGACTGAATGAAGCTGAACATTTATTGCCTGGATGCTCTTCCTGATGCCTATGCGGAGTTCACAGGTTTTCTTATGCCTACACTTGGGAATCACTTTTTTTAAAAAAGAAAACTGTGTAATTTCCATTAAAAAAGGATACCATTTTAGTTATAGTTTTGGGTCAGGCCTGTTGGATGTTAATATACAGTATATACAGATAATATAGGCCATGGTTATCTATAGCTTTATAGTTAATTGTAAATATACCTGATTGCATGAGCAGGCTCTTCCCTGCAACTATAGACATTGCCAACTAGAGTGATAAGGAATATTTATAGCTAACCGTAAGTCAAGACGTCTGAACACGGTGCTGGAAAAATATCATAGCAAAATTGCTGGAGCTTATTGAGCTGACTCGATATACTTTATAGTTATCAAAAAAACTGTTAACTGGTAAAAAATCTCAAGTACATAAATTTAAGTTAAAGACTGTCTTACTATCATTAAACATAACAACAAAACATAAATCTTACATCTCATTATTTCAGACAAAGGTGGACTCTCAGATGGAGATGATGGCAATTCCATTTGTTTTTTTATCAAGTCATCTTTTGCTTTAGTAGATATTTTGGGCTGATTTATCAATTTTCCTCTGACTGTCTCGCTGGCAATTGTATGTTGTTGTATCTTGGATTGATTAACAGCTCTAGATTTTGCTGTGATTTTATGTTCTGGCTAGAGATACAAAAACCTATCAGACACTGCACAATAATTAAACTGCACATTTTAGAAAGAAGCAAAACAGTATTTTATATGTTGTATTTTAAAACATCTAGTTTCTCTTAAACAAAATGTAAGCTCAAAGTAGAAACGTGAGTAAATCGTCTACTGTGTTAAAATCATGTTTCTACTTATGAGCCTTGGTGGCTAGAACTGATGCTGTTACTTAGTTTGGGTAATTAAATGTTTGCAAGAAAACAAGCAAGTTCAGAGAGCACCAAGAACCCCTCACTTACGACCTGGTTGTGAAGTTCTGATAGTTGCCCCCCCTTGCAACTACATTACCACATTTTGGGTGCTTGGCAACCAGCCAGTTTTTACAGCCTTTTGCAGCATCCCATGTCATCTGACCATGATTTCTGCTGAAAGCTAGTGCTTACTTCCAGGTTTTTTTGTTTTTTGTTTGGCAAAAATGCCTGATAGCAAACAATGGGTTTGCTTAATGATTGCAGTGTTTGCTATAACAACTGAGAATTTACTTAATGACTATAGCAATTTGCTTTGAGGACTGCTGCAAAAAAAGTAGTAAAATTGGGTTGGTCAATGATGACTTTCTTAAGAGCGCTATGACTTATGATCATAATGAGCAAATCATAGGTCAAGGACTACCTACAGGAATCTTTGCAGTGATGGATTTTACACTTAATTGATGGATTTTTCCTCCTCATTGCAGGAATTGAAAACAGCGTACACCATCTTATGATTACACGTCTCCCAGGAAATCACAAAATTGCTCTTTTTAATAGAGAATGCCCTGTATTTTCGAAGAATTATGCTGCTTAAGTTGAATTCATATAAAGATTTTGGGTTTTGATAACATATAAAATAACATTGTAATTGAACTTATTAAAACAGGTCAGATAATGGTTTTGTATTATATTATTAACCTTATATTATTTTTAAATTATTTAAAATTTATGTAAAACTTTTTTTCTTTGAATCACAGTGTATACTGTTATTCCTCTTTGTTAAATACTATTCCATTCTTTTGAAAATCAAATTCTGGGTTAAACAGAAGGAAAAATAATGATGCCCTAAAATACGAATTCCGAGAACATATACTTTTAGTAATGGTACAATAAAATACAAAGCTTACATGTTCATTTGAAGTGTTCTTCTTATTCATATAGTCAGAAATTTCCTCTTCACTCTCCGTTTCCGAACTTGAAAGTTCTTTGTAACATTTCTTTGCTAGTGCTGCTTTTCTAACTCTTTTTGATCTAGTCAGTTGTGTTCTTTCCCCATCACCGTTATTCTGATTTTTAGAAATATGTACTTAAAAAAATACTTTGCACACTGTGTTAATATTAAAGTTAGATCTTTTTTTTTAAATCGCTCAGCATGTCTAATAGCTATTTACAATGTAAAATTCAGTACAGAGATTGACTTCAGAGATTGTTTGTTAACCCTCTGGTGCTGTCTAGTGACATAACACTGTTGTTTATTATATCCCAACTAGACAAGCTGGCAGGAAGAGAACAGAAACACTTATACAGGATGGTAGTTCAGAAAACGCCAAGTTAAGTACATTGGATGATCACAGCTTGTTGGGAAATTTCAATGCATTAATTCACCACAAAAGGGGACAAACTGGTCAACAATGGATTGCCAGTTAGGTACAGGTAGTCGTCAAATTACAATTCATTTAGGGACTGTTCAAAGTTACAACAGCACTAAAAAGGTGTCCATTTTTCACAGTTACAACCATTGCAGCAGTGGTAAAATCCAATTTTTTTACTACTGGTTTTGTGGGCATGGCTTGGTGGGCGTGGTCTGGCTTGGTGGGCATGGCAGGGAAAGGATAATGCAAAATCTCCATTCCTCCCCACTCTTAGGAGAAGGATACTGTAAAATCTCCATTCCCACCCCAATCTGGGACAAGCCAGTTTTTGCCAGTTCTACGAACTACTCAAAATTTCTGCTACCAGTTCTCTGAACCGCTCAAAATTTCCACTATCAATTTTCCAGATTGTGTGAAAACCTGCTGGATTTCACCCGTGTTGCAGCGTCCCTATGGTCACATTCAGAGACTTGGCAACATATTTATGACAGTGTCCTGGGATCATAGGATCACTTTTTGCACCCTTCTAACGCACAGTCAATAGAAAAGCCAGATTCACTTGGTACCTGTATTACTAACACAACAACTGCAGTGATTCACTTAACAATTACAGCAAGAAAAATTGTAAAATGGAGCAAAACTCACTTAACATGTTTTGCTCAACAACAGAAATTTTGGGCTCAGTTGAGGTCATAAGTCGAGGACTATCTGTATAACCTCATAAGAAATATAATTATCCCTACCAGCTTAATACAATAGACTTCTAAGTATTAATTTACCACATTAGAAAACAAAGGACAATCCATCAAGACAACAGCAGAATAGAAAGATTGAACAAAAACTGCTAAAAATTGGCTTATTCCATTCCAATCTTCTGAGCAGATTAAACAATCTATCTTAAAAAACAATCTGATCATTTAACTCTTTCTGTGTGGAATGTTTCAATGCTTGTAAACAAGAACAATTGAAAGAGTTACCTTTTTACTTCTGCTTTTTGGGGGTGGAGATATTTCCCTCATCCCTGGTGATATAGACAATTCATCTAAAAATTCAACATCAATGAGCTCAAGTTTAATTCTTTCCTGCTACCATGATCAAAACAATTATCATTCAATTTTCACTGCTTCTGATCATCTCAATGAAGAAATTGCAAAGGCATTTTAAACAGAGTTCAGAATTACACAATCAATCCACAAAGATGGTTGAAGAGTAATGGGTGTAACTGGAAGGCCACGAGCATAAGACGTTACTGTTATGGATTGCCAGTATTTAGTCCATTTTTTAAGCTGTGGTGGCTGCCTAGAGCTGCTGTTGAAAGATATAAATTGAAAGAATGAATAACTAAGTAAATAAAATAAAATGAATTAAAAATAGATTGGATGGATCACTTCTACCTAGTTATATCTACTCAGCCCACCACAGCAGAAAGGCAGGGTATGATGCGGGTTCCATCTGGAGAGAAAAGAGAGTTATGTATGTTCATCCTTGAGGTTGTTGTTAGTTGCAAAGTCGTGTCCAACCCATCACAACCCCATGGACAACATTCCTCCAGGCCTTCCTGTCCTCCGCCATCTTCTGGAGTTCACAAAAGCTCACACTTGTTGCTTCAGTGACTCCATCCAGCCACCTCGTTCTCTGTCGTCCCCTTCTTCTTTTGCCCTCAATCTTTCCCAGCATCAGGTTCTTCTCCAATGAGTCCTTCCTTCTTAGGTGGCCAAAGTATTTGAGTTCATCTTCAGGATCTGGCCTTCTAAAGAGCAGTCAGGGTTGATCTCTAGGACTGACTGGTTTCATTGCCTTGCAGTCCAAGGAACTATAGTTCAAAGGCTTCAATTCTTTGCCGCTCAGCCTTCCTTATGGTCCAAATTTCACAGTCATACATTGCAACTGGGAAAACCATAGCCTTGACTATATGCATGTTTGTTGACAGGGTGATGTTTCTCCTTTTTACTATGCTGTCTAGATTTGCCATAGCTTCCTCCCCAGGAGCAAGTATTTTTATTTTCTTGGCTGCAGTCCCCATTTGCGGTGATCTTGCAGCCCAGGAACATAAAATCTGTCACTACCTCCGTTTCTTCCCCATCTATTTGCCAGGAATTTAGAGGGTGGATGCCATGATCCTAGTTTTCTTAATGTTGAATTTTAAGCCAATTTTGCATTCTCCTTCTTCACCTGCATCAAGAAGCTCTTTAGTTCCTCTTCACTTTCTCTTTTTTTTTTGTAAGATTGTAACTAATCTTACAAACTATTTATTATTTACTGCTGTTGGAATTTTCCTCTTGTGGTGTACTAAGTGCAGTGAGAACATATCACGTTACTTTATATGTAAATTTTTCTTTTTCCCTATATGTATTTCAAAATTATCTGTGCATTTCTAACTGACAGTTTCAACAAATATCTTGTTTATTGAAAAAGATCAACAGGAATTAAAACTGCGGTAGATCTCACATCTAATGGAAACTACTAGAGTTTTGCTATTGTCTGAAAGGGTGCTTTGCTTTAATACCGAGCTGGTTTGTAAACTTTGCCCCTTCACTTCTAACAGCAGAGTGATTGCATTACTTTGCTTTGCCTGTTCTAATGGCCTATTTCAGCAATTTGAATTATTGGAAGACACAGCGGTTGGCATTGCCTACAGAAGTTTCAAGGTAACCTAAAATGCTTCACCAGAGGGAACCTCAATTGTTTCTTCTCCTGCGATAAGAAAAAAAACACCAACCTCTTTATGAGGTAAAGCTTTGCATATATTGATATATTGTAGTCTAGCATCTGGTTAGAAAAAATAACATTAGGTCTAATTTCTGTAAAGAAAATGGTGTTTTGTGTAACTCAATTGGTCAGCCTTCTGTTTGCCTTGGTGGTTTGACGGGATCTTTTCCTGAATTCAGAATGTGTCTGCTGTCAACTCGTAAAGTATCCCTGGCCTGCTCTCGAGTTGCCATAGGCAAGGGGGATGGGAAAAAAGGCAAAGCAGCATGGCAGACAAAAACAAAACAAGCACATTCCAGAAATATTTCTTTCAAGGCTATTTCCCAGGGTTACCCACATCGGCTGGAGGGGAGTGATATCTACAACCTGCCAAATTGCTCCATTGGCGAATGTGACTGATGACACACCTGAAGGGAGGGGGGAAACAGAGTCAAGTCTGGGCCATAAATTACATGGGGACAGAGTTGGCTTCACTTGGAATGTACCAACATGAAACTCCTAATGAATAACTGGATTTCTCTTAAGCTTGGCTTGAGGCATATGATTTAACTAGGGCATCAATTGGAACCCTGGCATACACTTTTCTTCTTAATACATCTTTAGGATCTCCAAATCAAGGTAGTGATCCCTTCATTGGAGTACAACTTTGTATTTGTAGAAGCAGAGCGGCCTGCTATATCCTTATTAAATAACTCAATATTATATCATCATTGGTATTTTTCCTTCATTTTACAATTCTACACAGCCTATTTCATCAGCAGTAAATCTCTGGCTGCTCAGTTGTGCATGCTAATAACAGATGAACTTCTGTTTAACCAGAATTTTACCTGTCCTGCCACGACACAGCAGTCAGGGAAAGCTAGGTCTTTGGCAAGTTAGAAAGTTAATAAAAAAACCATTAAGAGCAAGTACTGTCCAATCTGAGAGTCATAATCAGTGCGACTATTTGATTTTTAGGAGATCATAGGACCTAAGAAGCTATATTGTGAGAGTTATCCACCATCAAGGAATCTAAGGATAAGGTTGAAATTTCAGAGCACAGAAACTCCCTGTAAGTAAAAATTCTAATTATACATCAAGTAGCTGAACAGATCTAGGTTGGATAGTTAGACCATAATAAGCACCTCTTGATATCTACAGATATTACCTTCCAACCATGCATTTCTTTGCTAGCCAACTTGCTGGGTTTCAAAACTATAGTGTCCTGTTTTGTTGAAGTTAATCCAACAGTACTTATTTTGATTCTTTGGAGTAGATTGTTCAGGCTCTGTGCTAGATTTTAGATTGGGATATCCAGCCTTGGCAACTTTAGTTCTTATGACTTCAACTCCCAAAATTCCCCAACCAGCCAATCTGGTTGGGGAATTCTGGCAGTTGAAGTCTACAGGACTTAAAATTGGAGGCCCCTGCTTTAGATCCTAAGAATAGAGGTATTCCAGTATCTCGGTTTTATAATGTGTATTGTCCTGAGAGCTAAGCAGGGTTAGGCCTTCTTGTTATTTTAATGGCAGTTCACCAATTTAATTCCAAGTCTGTTTTTTTAATTTGGAAGTAAACAACAACAGAAGAAGACAATGGCAAATGGCTTTCATGTTGCTTCCAAGAAACTAAACCTAAATGTGTCAGTGGAGACATGAGGTATGGAGTTTGACTTGAAATAGAATATATATTATTTTTTTCAATCCATGAAAACTCAAAGCAGAATACAAATGCAAAGAGGAAACTGGGATCATTTCACCACCAAACATATAGCTATATATTAATATAATAACAGGCTTCCCAACATGGATAAAAGGGCTTATAGACAAGAGATAAATTGCAGAACATTCATTGTTATATACTGGATACTTGGCAAGACATTAAGTTATCTACTTCCCAAGGAATTCTAATCATCTGGCAACTCAACAAATAAATCTGGCAAACCCCTAATACAAAGTAATAGAGGTGTAGATGTGTAAGTACTGTATCCTAGTTAAATCTCACCCAACAGTGTCCAACATACTGGAATCAAACTGCATGTCAGCCTTCACTATATCGCTTCTTGCTCATGCTTGGCTGCCATAGTAACGGGGTGGGATTAATTATAATGGGAATGATTAAGGGGGGAAGTGAGCTGGAGGACGAACCTGAAACTGAAAGCTATCTGGAGATGTTCATGCCAAGAAATATGATCTCTGGACATTTCCGTTACAAAGATGCCCAGATGGATGATCCACATCTTGTTCACTTGTCAGGAAGCTACCTGTCAGATTGGACACTTGCCTGGGAGGGGGGAGGGGTTTTGGCTTTGGGGTTATATATTCTGTATTGTTCCTGCACTTTTTAAAGTCTGCTTAGATTTTTCCTATTTTCCTATGTTTCTCTATAAAAGTCCTTTTACTTCTTGAAATGGAGTGGAAGTTATTTCTTTCCTGAGAACTACAAAGGGGTAGGAATTGACACTGCATGCATATGAGTAGGTTCCACTTACCTTTACTACTGGATTACATTGGGAGCACACATACACACTTCTGCATATGTACAGAAACTTCCACGCATGCACAGATCTATGATGACTTCCAAGCAGGTGGGTGGAGCCTCCTGTCAGTTTTACTACCGGTTCACAAGAATCGGACCGAACCGGGAGCAACCCACCACTGTGCATGCAATATAAAATCTCATGTAAGAAGTAGATGGTCTGCTTCTTTTCACTTAAAAATAAGTGTCAGAAGACTTTTTTCCTTCCAGCAAAACATAAAGAGAAAGTAGAGTTTAAATTCTCCCTTACCTGTATTTTTTCCTCGCACGACACTTGAACTTTATCCTAATCGTGTAACTGCTTGAAAATAAAAACATTAAACATAATCCTTTTTTATTGCACAGAAAAGAATTTCATATCAATTAGGTCAAGTTAATATTAGTGTATAAATTATTGATTTCATTTATTTTTTTTTAATAGTCCACTTCTCCATCAGTTTTAGGAAACACTTTACCAATTAAAAAGTCAACAACGTATGCATCATAATTGTCATAGTTATCACAGGAAACTCTGACAGCTATGTCTACATAGGCATAGCTATCATATTTCTCATAGATTCCCAAACCAGCCCATACCATCCTTTATGCTGGACTAGACTGAAGAATAGGTGTTGAAGTACTTGAATCTCTTCCTAAAGCTTGGAAACAAATAACTTTGGATGGAACTCAAAGTCTATTTATGGGAATTTAATTGAAAAACACAAAGAAAATGAAAGTCATTGAAGCAATTAGGCATTACAATAAATTTCACTATGTTACAAAAATGAATGTTGAAATCTTCATACCTTTATCTTCTGTTGCTGAGATAATCATCTTGTGATTTCATTTTGCAATACCTGGAACTCACTTCATATTTGATATTCATAATAAATTGTTTTTAAGGCCAATTGGGCCTGAATGGAAGAAATAGAGTTTGCTTGAATACAAAGCACTGTCTTCTTTGGTGTATAAAGAAGACAGTTCTACTCACTGTCTTCTTTGGTGTATAATGGCAAATGTTCAGTGGTGGGTTTCAAAAATTTTTACCTTTGGTTCTGTGGATGTGACTTGGTGGGCATGGCTTGTTGGGTGTGGCAGGGGAAAATTGCTGAAAATCGCCATTCCCTCCCCACTCCAGGGTAAGGT
>JANHFP010001144.1:5936-16610 GCA_032468135.1 Calamaria suluensis
CAGACATAGGACATGGATTCCTGGAACCATGTCCTAGGTCTGCTTGTCTGCAACAAACTGTTTCTGGGCTTTCCTGTGCATCATATTTATAAGAGGCTTGCTTCTGGGATGACACCCCTACAGCCAATTTGATGCAGTGTGCAGCATATGGTCTGAGCACTGATAGGCTGACCCCCACAACCTCTGTAGCAATGGTGACAGCACTCACGTCTATTTCTCAAAGCCAACCTCTGGATATCATGCTGGTCACAGGCGCTCAACTTCTTTGGTTGACCATGGCAAGGCCTGTTCTGAGTGCAACCTGTCCTGTTAAACCGCTGTATGGACTTGGCCACACTGCTGTGGCTCAGTTTCAGGGTCTTAGCAATCATCCTATAGCCTAGCCCATATTTATGTAGAGCAGCAATTCATTTTTTTCAGATCCTCAGAGAGTTCATTGCCATGAGGTGCCATGTTGAACTTCCAATGACCAGTATGAGAGAGTGAGAGCAATAACACCAAATTTAACATACCTGCCCCTCCTCTTCACACCTTAGACATTATAACACTAACACATCACATTGCACCAGGGAGGAAAAACGGCTACTTGGGCCCCATTTGAACTTTATTATTTAGGGGTGTACTCACCTTTGTTGCCAGCAGTTTAGACATTAATGGCTATGTGTTGTGTTATTTTGAGGCGAAAGCACATTTACACTGTTATATAATCTGTATACTCACTACTTTCCATTGTAGCCAAGTGTCATTTCTTGAGTGTTGTCAATGAATAGATATGCTTAAATATTTACAAAATGTGAGGGTGTGTACTCACTTCTGTGACATACTATATATTGCTAAACTAAAGCAATCTATGAAATCACACTCCCTAGAAAAGCTAATAATTGTTGCCAAATATTTGATTCCATGCGTTTCCAATCTCTCCTTGCTATCTTGAATGAAATCTTATATTTAAATTCTTATTTAGTTATTCAACAACTCCCCAAGAACTATTTTTCTGCATAGTCACTGGTAGTTCCAAATAAATTAGTCTTTTCAAAGGCATATATGCTTAGAATGATTCATTTCAGCTTGTGCATGAAATCATAGCATGAAGATTAATATGTAAACAAGATTATTGTGATTAGCAGTCTTTTATAGATATATGTGGGTCTTGTCAAATTGTCTTTTGGGCAGAAATTGAAGAGTTTTAGATACTTTAAATGTTTGAAATAACAGGTTTTTAAGTTAACAATTGGTTTCTTCTTTGTCTTTGACAGAATTATGATAGCATGCATTTCTACACACTGCAATTTGTTTGGAGATGGCGCTAAAACCTTTATCATTCTACTCTCTGATTTACTACGACAGTTTGAAAAACTTAATAAAAGAAATCAAGAGAAATATTGCAGTTTGAAACACTTTTCCCAGTTTCTTGTGAAGATCCAAACAAACATCCTGGACCATATAATGATGCAGGACCTTAAGAAACATTTTTGGTCAATCTTTTCTGTTTCTGATTCAGATACAAGACGGAATATGGAGTTAGTGTTAGAACCTTATTTTTGTGGGAAAGTAGGAAGTAACAGACAAACATTCCTAACTCATTTGACATGTGACTTCTACTTCAAAGTTACAGCGGGTAAAAACCAGATGGAGGCATTATACTTGGTGAATGAATGTTTTGCAGAACTGCATACCACTGTGACAGGGCTTCCTTTTTCAGATTCCAGAATCCTGGATGGCTTACTACTTCACAGAGACTTTGCCATATACTGTCCTGCAGATGGTGATAAAAGAATTATAATAATAACGGAACCTATTCACTCCTCTCTATCTGAGTTGGGTATAGAAGTTGTCATAACTGCTGAGGGTCAATTCAAAGCATCAGAAACCTGGATTACAAAAAGAACCCAAACCCTTCTACAGCATATGCAAGATAATGACATCAAAGTAATACTATCAGATGTAAAACAGCATGATATTGTTTATCGCTATGGCAAAAATAATGGCATATCTATTGTAGATTGCTTGTTAACAGAGGAAATCTCTCTTATTTGCAAGATTACGGGAATTTCACCTTTCAAACCATCTTTGGATAATATTAGCCATGAAATCACTCAGACAGCTGTAGCGAAATTTTGCCAGCCCTTCCACCTTGGAACCAAAAGGTTTGTTCACATTGGCTTTGCGAAAACCTCTCTCATCCAGCTTCATTGTGTGATTATTTGTGGACCAGTACGTGGAGTTACGGAGCAACACGCTTCTGCTGTTCGTGAAGCAATAAAAATGCTAAAACAAATGTTTACAGCAATTCATCTTCCTCAGAATTGTGACTCAGAGTTGGAAAATCACAGTCTTCTGAATAGCCTGAATAAAACTCAGCAACATTCACCTCCCCATCAGCCATTATTTCAGGAACACAATGATTGGAGAAAACATCAAACCAGCACCAAGCATCTTACACCTTGTGGGCTTAAAATGGAGAAAAACTCAGCATCTTTTTCTGTAGTAGATGAAAAGTTACTGCATTCATCCAGTTACAATTCTTCAACCATAGTCATGCCTTCTGTTGATTTGATGCATGGTATTAAGAGCTCGTTATTCCAGAAAAGAGACAATGACTTAGTTGGCTGTCAAACGGCTTCTTTAAAACCCGAATTTCAAAAAGAAGGGTTGCAAATGACTGAGAATGAACTTCTTGAAGATAAACAGCCGGCTTTGCATACAGCTGATAAAAATGTACAGCTGCAAGTAAATGCTGCCAGTTGTGCCAGGCTGCTTAAATATGAGGAGAATGATCAAAGGGGTAATCAGAATTATTCTGACTCTTGCATAGAACTGGGATTAGTTCTGCCAGTAGGAGGGCTATTTGAAATCCTGTTACATTACTATCTCTCTAACTATGCAAAACAATGCCAGTCGTCTAATATATCCATCATTTGTTCTGTACTTGCTGATGTATTGCTAAGTATTCCAAAAACACTTTGCATGACACAAAAAAGAAATGCTTTTCCTCAGCTCTGTCTCCAAGTTACCAGTGCCCTCAAAAGCAATCAGCAGCTTCTGCCAAATCAAAAGCGTCTGGAATCAATTTCTTGTAAATACCATTTAGTAGCTTCAGTGCTTCAGTGTGCAACTCAGTTGCTTAGTGTTGACTTAATCATTAGCATTAAAAGGCTACCTCAGAAAGCTGAAGAGAGTGACTCAGAGGTGGATGAGTAAAAGCAGAACCTCGTTCGTCTTGTCAAATTACTTTTTTTTCTTTTCTCCCCTAATTCTTAATGAAAGGACCTCAAAGGAGAAGAAAGAGAAATAATAACATATAACTATGTTCTTCCTTCTTCAGCTTTCTGATTTCTAGCAAGGACTTCAAAATAATCCGCTTTTGTGAGAAGTATGCCCAAGCTTATTTACATTGCCTCAAATTCCATGCAGTGTGTATGCAACTTTGCATGTGTGTAGATCAAGAACAAATCTGAACTGAGGGGCATTAGATACTCAACAAGAGCATCAGTGGCACACAAAAGGTGTCCTTACCTTTACACACTCGGAGAATGCATTGACAAAGAGAGAGAGGCCATAATGATTATATTTTCCTGGAGGATCAGTAGGAACCCATTACTGGTGGTTCTTTATAAAGGAAACCACAACTTATCAAACGTATCAACTCTGCATTTGTTCAGTTTATTTATGTGTTAAATCTGTGTCATGGCTTTCTTCTAGGTGCTGGAGGTAGTATCGCTCTATTTTCAAACAAGAAATTCTGTTAGGTAGGTTTGACTGAGAGAATGTGACTTGGCCACAAGTCACTTGAGGATTGGCCAGAGCAGGAGTTAGATAAAATCTTAACAGGAACAGAAGAAACATTAATAAAGAAATTATATAGTTACTTATTGGGTATAAAATTGGAAGAGGAACAAATAAAAGAGACAAGGATAGCATGGGCAAAAAACGTTGGCTATACAATAGAATTAGATAAATGGCAGAAAATGTGGGATAGGAATTACAAATTAACAATGTCAACTGTATATAAAGAGAATTTGTATAATATGTTCTACAGGTGGCATTTACCACCGGCAAGATTGGCAAAACTCTTATAAATGTTACAAGTCAGCTAAATGTTGGAAATGTCACCAAATACCTGGATCTTACTAGCATATGTGGTGGACATGTGGCAAAGCAAAAAAGTATTGAATAAAAATCAAGGCACGGTTGGAAGAGATATATTGAATTGAAACCAGAAATATTTCTGCTAGGAGTTTTACCTGAAATTTATAATAAAGATAATGTATATTTGATTAATTTTCATGTATTAACTGCAACTAGAATTGCATTTGCACAACATTGGAAAAGTAGAGAGATTTCCATTGATGAGAAGGTGATAAGGAAAATATTAGAATGGGCAGAAATGAACAGATTAACATTAGCTATTAAGGAGAAAGAACAAACTGAATATTATATGATATGGGTGGTATTTTATCAATGGCTAGAGAATGAAAAAAGGAGTGTGGAAGAAGAATAAAGAAAAAGTAAAATATATTACGATAAAGATGTAAATAAAAAGGAAATTGTTAGTATATATATAATTAGAATAATGTTTAATGTTAAAATGTATTATAAGATATTAAGAAAATGGCATAACATTTAAATGTTTAATATACTATAAATGTGATGGCGAACCTCTGGCATGCGTGCCACAGGTGGTACACAGAGCCATATTGGTGGCCACGTGAGCACAGGGATAAAGTAATTGGTGGAATGGATAGAATTATGGGTGCGGGCACGCAGGCAACACCCCCCTGCCGCATTTCCCGTGCTTTTGGCACTCAATGGCAAAAAAAATGAGATGGAAAATAGAGAATGATGTTGCACAGAGATTCTTGTAACCAGATGACACACTGCAGATGGACAGATGGAATATTTACTTTTGTAATTGGAAAAAAAAACATTTAAATAAAAAAAAAGGATTGGCCACAACTAATAAAGTTTCATTCAATTATAGCTCTTCTAATCTTCCGGTTACATATATTTGATTGTTTCTTGGCTGTGAAGAAATCAAAGTTTCCCATTCCCGCAGCATTGGAGCTCCCAAGTTATTCCGAATCTCTATTGGCCGGGAAAGCATTCAGTATGGGTAGTGCAGGAATGGCTTTACTGGGAAAACGTTGATTAGTCTGAATTTGATAACCCTAAGCAAGATTTTTCTGGTTCTCTGACCTTCAGGAAGCTTAAAACAGGGAGAGCTAGATTTTCTTTTTCATAATTTCTGAAAATTTAGCATTGTGAAATATTACGGTACTTCTTTATAAGGAACTTCTAGAAATATTTGTCCTTCAGGGAAAATATAATCATTATCCCCCCATGTATTCTCTCAGTGTGTAAAGGTAGGGACGTATTTTACCTGCCACTGACTCATCTGGTCGGGTTGATTTTGTATTTTTCTGCAAAATTAGGAGACCATGAGAAATTGAACTATGAAATGGCAGCAAATAATTATGAAAACCAGACTGCATCTAATACCAAAATTGTGGAAAAAGCGTTGGCGACATGGATTAATCACCGAGTAACCTGCTCAGCATAACCCATGTTCATAGAATATGTTAAAGTAACTGAACCATGATTCACCTGGTTGCATGGGTTTAGATACACACTTCAGTTATAAACTGATTCACCATTTAGAGGTAGATGAAATTCTCACCTGGATATTTGTATATAATTACGAAATACTTTGTACACCCTGAATTGAAATATATTTGGAATAATGAAAGACTGCTATTTTTCTATCGTTTTCTTATGGAATGCTTTTATTCTTACCTAGGTTTCATATGCCAGTAAATGCCTTTTTCCGTGAAGATCAACTCAAATTTTAATACTGGGTTAGCATTTCAGCTAGTTGTCCAAAGCAGCAAACTGGTGTGTGAATGTTTTACCTATTTATATTGAAGTCCTGACCACCAAACGTATTTAAACCTATGGAGCGCAGTTGCCTTTTATAGATTAAATACTTCTAGCTTTTCTAATTGGGAGATCATTCAGTTTGGTTTTTAGGTTGCACACAATATTGGCTGGATGCTGACGCCCCCTGGTGGATACAAGTTGGCATATCACAATTTACAGGGTTTTTTTCCCATTCTGCCTTTATTATTTATGTAAATAATTCAAGTCAGTGAATATATGTAACACTCTTTCGTCCTATTTTCCCCATTTTTAAGTGCTTTGTTTTGAAAAATTTCATAACAGTAATAACAGACATGGCAGGGAACATAACATTTGTAAAATTCTAAAGAGAAGTTCAGATAGGCATCAGATTCAAATACAGGCATGAATTATGCCCGTATAGGCCTTGCCTGGAGACACATTGTGGACAGTCCACAACATGTTAAATGTCAAGGTCCTCTTCGAACATGATGGACAAACATCGGATTCAAATCCAGGTGACTCCTTAGACAAATTGACTTGTTTCCCATAGTAATATGTAGTTTGTTAAAGGCTATTACTTTTTTAAATCCTGTCTGTCCACATTGAATATTTTCTTTCCCCTTTTTCCCATAATTCAATTCAAACATGGTATAAATTGTATACCAATTCAAACACTGAGGCTGTCATAAAGGAGGACTTGACTGATTGCAATAACATTTTGTTTTGGTGGGGTAGTTCAGGAAGTATTTAAACTGAACACTTGTCAGGGAGAGAAGCATTTGTTCTTAATGCTAGAAAACAGCATAATATTGGTATTATAATATTGGTATAAATAGGTCACAAATATCTCTAGCATTAAATATTCTCCCTTCATCTGTATTTCCAGTTTACTCCTGATTCACGCAACCAACATAATTGTAATTTTGCCATTGGAAGGCACAAAACTGAGTACTGCTGTGATATGTGTAAAACTTCCTTAGCAGATTTCAGAATCTTCAGTTAACATCTTATACAGATACTTTGTCAATAGGCATACAAATTGCCAAGTGAGACTGGATAGAGTCATTGTATCTTACTTCACATTAAACAGCTACTTTCCATCTGACATTTTCAGGCCCATTTCTACATGTTGCTTCTCTTTATTATGAACTGCATGAAACCTAGTTTGTGAAAGAGCACAATCCTACACATGTCTAGTCTGGGTGTTGGTAGTAATTACATGATGCTAAATCAGTAATTTAATCATAGTTTGTCTGTACAGTTATATTAATCTAATTCATCCATAAAATGAAGCCATCAGTGTCAAATCATCTTGGTATAGGATGAAGAAATATGAACTAAGCCTTTGTCTTCACCATTAGAAACTCTTCTAAAGCTGACAATCCATATCTGAAATACCATTTTGAGGTAAGACTGCCTAACCCCAAATTTGTTGACTTTCCAGCACCAAGCAAATTTAGTTGATTGATTTAGTGGTGAAGGCATTCTAGCCTGTCCATTATCTGATTTTCATCTGGTAATTGATCTGCATCTTTTGCTGGGTTTTGCTTCTGCTTATTCAATTCTGTGATCAATTGAAAACACATTTATTTTTCGTTTTAGTTTTAATTCCATCTGCTGCTCGGCAGTCTTCGCTGAAAAGCAGCATGGAACATATTTAACGAATAGGTCTGTATAAATTCATGACTTAGACTTTTGCTGTGTTCTTTGAAAATCCTTTTATAAATGTAACAAAATATATTTGGAGGCTATTTTTAGGTCACTAATAGTGTAAGCTTTATGGAAACGTTGGATAGCCATCAGTATAATTAGACTGATACCTACCAAGAAATAACAGATTGTCAGGTTTGTCAAAAGAGAGAAATGAGAATCTGTAATCTCTGTTTCCAAATTGCTGATTAATCCACCTGCCTTGTTACCCACATTCAATCAATTTATACTGTAGTGATAGCAAAATATTTTCTTACCTTCCACTACAAACTAGGGCTGCATAAATGTCACTTTCTAATTTGTCGCTGGGGGGGTGCATGGATGGATAACTCAATGAATGAATGGTAGAGGTAGAATGACCACTCACTCAAGTCCTTTTTTTCAAACAACTTTAAGATGCGTTATCAATAGAGGATAATATTTGTAGCTCATGATTAAAATGAGAGGTCCTTGGTGCTCTCTGACTTGATTGTTTTCTTGCAGATGTTTCATTAGCAAACTAGGTAATGAAAATACACTGGTAATGTTACCTACTATGCTAAAGAAATGTCTAAAAGAAAACAACCAAGCTCAGAGAACACCAGGGACTCTTAATTTAAGATGTGTGGGTTTTGACTACCAGGATTCCATGGAATTCACACACACTGAAGTTGTCAGGTATGAAAAATACTGCCTTAAGAAGAATTAAATCAGAGTCTGAAGATTTTGTCAGGTGAAACAGGTGTTATGATGCAAGGTGTAAACCAGAGTTTTCCAAACTTGGCAGCTTTAAGACTTGTGGACTTCAACTCACAAGTCTTAAAGCTGCCAGGTTTGAAGACCTCTGGCCTACAGAATCCCAGCAGACCAGTAGGTGGCGCAAAATGGATGTTTAAGGAAAGCTTGATGGCCATCCTCACTTCCTGACTAAGGGATTTTTGTGTAAATTGAGAGGCATTTAACAGAAATTCATGCAGCTGAAATGATACCCAAGTCTCATTCATCTGGAAATCTAGAGCAATTAATGTATTAATTCATTGCCACACCAATTAAAAAGGCAGCGCTGTAATTAGATTTAGAGCAAGAACTGTAAATTGGAATGTAAATGTATGGGATTCAAATTGCATTGGAACGATTTCCATATGTCATCTCAATAATTTACAACTGCCCTGTGACACAACAGTACAGGTAGTACTCAACTTATGGCTGTAATTGAGCTCAGAATTATGCTTGTATATTAAGCTGCTTAAGTGGGTCATCACATGACCAACCCAATTTTGTGACTTTTTTCCCAGCTGTTAAGCAAATCACCATGGTTGTTAACAAACCATTTTCCACAATGGGATTGTTTTGCTGGAGACAAAGGCAAATACCCATAATGGAGAATATTTGTAGTCCAGGGTTGAAAAAGTTAGGGTTAGGGTCTTTGGTGCTGACTTGGTTGTTTAATTTTTGAAGGCGTTTCATTACCCAAACTAGGTAACATCATCAGTACTAGCAATGAAATGTCTAAATGTCTAGTAATGAAACTGCAACAAATGAACTGCGGGAAAACAACCAAGCTCAGAGAGCACCAAGGACTCCTTGTAAAAACTCATTTGTGTGGTGGGGAGAGACATAAATAGGTAAAGGAGAAGAGAGAGCCAACCCCACTCTCTTCTAGAACTGATGAAGTTACATAGTTTGGGTAACGAAATGTCTGCAAGAAACCAAGTTCAGCACCAAAGATCTCAAAGTTGAAAATTGCAGTCACGTGAGTGGGACATCATAAACAACCATAAACCTGGGCCAGTTGCTGAATGTCCCAAATGTACTCAGATGACTACAGCCCTCCCCTCAGCTGTTGGAAACTTCAAAACTGGGTCATAAATACCATTTTTGGATGCATTGCAACTTTGAATAGTTGCTAAGTGATCAGTTGTTAGTCAAGGATTACCTTTATTACCTGAGGGTAATTACAGCCCATCGTCCTATATTGAATGATGGGAGTTGCTCTCCAATTATTGGAGGGCAAAGAATCGGCTGTAAAAAGTTGTGCAAGGGTGGCAGCCTATTTCTCACAGTGAGCGGCAACATTTGGTTAAAAATAGGGAGTGTCAAACCGGGGAAATCAGGCGATCCAGGCGTTTCACATGGGTAGAATTATTGCAACCTTAAGCTCTCTACAAGAATCTGGACTACTAACAGTCAAAGGACATAAGCGGGAATTAATGAATTCAGGGTGGGCTGTACTTTGATTCTTGTGGGCACAAAGGAACTCATGACTGATGGTGTATTTGACCCTTCTGTCAGGCTCGGCCTGGTCACCTTCCACAAGGAACTGTGACTTCATCAGCATCTCTCAAACTCCCTAACTTAAAGACCTGGGAACTTCATTTCATGCTGACTAGGGAATTCTTCACCGGAGAAAGCAACCATGTTTGGAAGAATTAGTGGCGAAAGGAAACATGTTAAAGAACACAGAGACAGGCCACCATAGAACTCCTCAAAGAAGTAGTGCAAGATCAGAAGATGTGGGAGGGACCTGGCCCATAGAATCACCAAGAGTCGGACATCTGAATGGACAACATCATCAGGCAATTCTGGCAGTTTACAATCCGCCTATTTGAGAAACTGAATAGACTCATGGAGGCTGTCAGCGTTCCAAGTAATGTACCCATAGAAAGAACTCTTGAGGCAGGCAAGTTCCTCAAAGAACAGTTTATTGGATACATCATATTGTCACAACTGGTGAGAGCCAACTCTAAAGTTCCCGCAGATTTCACCTAACTAAAAGTAAAAGTTTCCCCTCCTCCCCAAAAAAAAGTCTCTAGCCACACTGTCCAATCCAGTTGCTGGATGGTTGCTTGGTTACTTTGTTCCTCCTCTGGCCAGCTACCTGTGAAAATGTTCTTGGTTCCCACAGGAAAACTTCATTGTTTTGGCTATCAAACCCATCTAGCTATTTCCCCCCTCCCTCTGTTGTGTGGCAACCCTGAAGCCTCCAAGATAGCCTCAGCCAGGTTCGCTTCAGGGTTTAATTTAATTTAATTTAATTTATTAAATTTATATACCGCCCCTCTCCTTGCGGACTCGGGGCGGTGTACA
>JANHFP010001147.1:96173-108822 GCA_032468135.1 Calamaria suluensis
TAAGTTTTAAGTTTATTAATTATTTTAATTATTTTGAGTTATATATTGTTTTGTTTTAATTTTGCTGTAAACCGCCCTGAGTCTTTGGAGATGGGGCGGTATATAAATCAAAATAATAAATAAATAAATAATAAATAAATAAAATTATTTGCAATGTTTTCCTAACAGTTTAATATATAACAGGTAACTGCCATATTCAATCAGAACAAATAAGAGAAGTCAAAAAACTCCTAATATTTGGCATTTGTTCTTAAAATTCTCTTGTTACTTCTAATAAATACATGCTCAAGACTTGGGGCCAAAGGAACAGGCTAGGGATGGCAATCCTAACATCCTTCCAAATGGTTTACCAAAATAAAATGGCTGAAGAGATGCCTGGAACAATGCTTGGGATAAAACAAGAGGCAAATGTGACCAGACATGAGTTAAAGCTTAGCTTTGAGTTTACTCTGTAATGATAAAGACAATGAAGCATAATTTCATCTCTGCTGAATAAGCAGAATCTATAGAAACGACAGATTTTTAAAAATGGAATAAATATTAACATGTAGATGTGTCAGGGATGGGTAGGGTTAGGAGATGGTGTTAGGATCAGGGGGGAGGGAAAGTGATGCAATAGGGATAAGGTAAGGGTAGGGGAATCAATACAATAAGATAAGAGTAAGAGTTGGAAGGGACCTTGGAGGTCATCTAGTCCAACTCCCTGCCCAGGCAGGAAAACATACACCTCCCTAGACAAATGGTTATCCAACATCTCATTAAAAACATCGAGTGTTGGAGCATTCACAACTTCTGGAGGCAAGTTGTTCCACAATAGTGGAGTTGACCCCCACGTACAGTTTCACGCTTGAGCAAACAGCCTAGTATCTGGGTATAAATAATATGTTACAGTAATGAATGTGATATTAAGTTATAATCCTTAATAGTACAGTAGTCATAAAGCTTAACAAGTTCATATCATCATCCCACAATTCTTCACAATCTTTTGTTTTAACATATTAACTATCACTGAAATTTTCCCCCTGTTCCAAAATATATTGGATCCTCCTTTTCTTTAATCCTACTGTTAATCAGAACAGATTTTTTTTGATCCTGTAGATTCTAAGAAAATGGATACAATCCTCTGCAATTTTAACTCAGCCAGCTGTAGATAGGATCCTTGCCCTATCTTGCTAGTGATGCAGGATATAGTCAGTGCTTCTTTGAGGAAATGGGAGGTTGTAGAGACTGGTATATGGCTTCACCTGCTTCTCAGGAGACCTGATTGAATAAAATCGGACAACTACTGTCTTCTAATTATTTCTTCCTGGGGAAGATTATTGAAAAAATGATGGGGCTACAATTGTCAAAGGCTATGGAGAATACAGATAATCTATACCCCTGGAAATTGGGTTCAGACCTGGTCATGGGAGGAAACAGCATTGGTTGGTCTGATGGATAACTTACATATGGCAGGACTTGAATGGAGGGAGGTCATCCTTGTCCTAGATCATGGGTGTCAAACTCGATTGCGTCACAGGCCGAATCGTGATGTATCATGACATTTTTTGCCTTTGTGGAGCCAGGGTGGGTATGGCCTGTGTGTGATGTATCCAGCCCATGGGCTGCCAGTTTGACAGGCCTGCTCTAGATCCTTTAGCAGCTTTTTATAATATCAACCACAGTATCTTTCTGGATTGCTTGTGAGGGTTGAAAAATCGGGGCAGAGTGTTGCAAATGGGGCCAAGTATTGGTAATTGTGAGAATTTGCTCCAAGCACAATTACAGAATATGTTCTTTATGGAATGTCTCGTGGTTGTCCTGTGTCATATCTTGAAATGGGTAACTTTAGGAAACTGTTGAGAAAAGTAATCCATCAGTTTGGGATGAAGTACTATATCATCAATATGCGGTAATATACAATATATATGTTTTTTATACAGCTCTACCCTGGGCTCATTGTAAGATTCAGTAGAAGACATGACCTGATATCTGGAGGCTATCAGAGTTTAGATCTAAAAAATTAGACTCAACCCAGACAAGATGGAGGGATTCCTGATTCAGAAAGTTTTTGATTCTGGACTTGCTCAGTCTTTGAGTCTTGCTAGGATTGAACTCCTGTGGAAAGGACAGTTCTGCAATATGGCAGTCCTCCTGGCCTTTTCCAATTTGAAGAGCAGGAGGAGAGCTTGGTTGGATTTTTGCATAGATGTGACTTGTGCACAGGTTGCTAGAAGAGGATGCACTCATGTCGTTGTCATCTCTTAATTAAATTACTGTGGGATTAGGGGTGGGTTCCACTTACCTTTAGTACTGGTTCTCTTTGTGTGCACGCACACCAAATATGTGCTCCGTGCATGCGCAGAAGAATGGAGGACAGCTGAGGTGCGGCAATCCACTCTGCTACGCCTATCAGCTGAGCCTCACACCAAGAAAATAAAGGTCAAAATCGTGCCCAATTGCAGATGGTGAGAACCTGTTCATCCGATCATCGCTACCAGATTGTGCAAACCGGTCTGAACCGGGAGCAACCCATCACTGTGTGGGATCCTTGAATAGTACTGGTCTGCGGCATGCCAGAAACTGGTCTATGGAAATAATAAAAGCCTCATCCACAGGATGCAGGCAGCATGCAAAACCACATCCCCTCTGGTCCACAGAAAAACTTCTCTCCAAAGAACTGGTCCTTTCTGCCCAAAAGGCTGGGGGCTAATGATCATTATAATGATATAATGATGAGCTATCGTGGAGCAGTGGTTAGAGTGCAATACTGCAGGCTACTTCTGCTGATCACCAGCTGCCAAGCAGTTTGGCAGATCGAATCTCACCAGGCTCAAGGTTGACTCAGCTTTCCATCCTTCCCAGGTCTGTAAAATGAGCACTCAGATTGTTGGGGGCAATATTCTGAATCTGTAAACTACTTAGAGAGGTCTGTAAAAGTACTATGAAGTGGTATATAAGTCTAAGTGCTATTGCTATAAAACTTAGAATTTCTTACATATTGTGAATAACATATACTGTAATTTCTTTTGAGAGAGTCACCCAGAGTTTCCATTTTCCAGATGTTTGGAACTTAGAACTGCATTGGGCCCTCTTCATAGTGTGATGTGCTTTAAGAAAAAAAGAAACAGGTAAATGAAGCCTGCATTCTAGCTCAGTTTCCAAATTACCTACTTTGCATTGTTTCTATTTGTATGCTATGGTTTTTGCATACAATGATTTTTTTAACAGACCACTTATTATTATTATTATTATTATTATTATTATTTAAACTGCACCAAAAGGAACTTTTTCCAGGACATACTTTCTCCCTATTCTATCAAATTCAGATAGAAAAAGCAGAATCTGCGAAGTTACTTTTTCTCTAGTTCAGAGGAAATATAGCCCCTTTCTAAAAGATGCAAGGACAATAATACACTTGTAAATCCCTGGAAAAGAAGATAAAACATTATTCTCTGGTTTTGAATTCCTAGTCTGAAATCTGTCTGTATCTTTGTTACCGTATTTATTTATACATGGAGCCTTTTATCTTCCTTGAACTATATAGAATCAATCAGAAGAGGGCACTGCATTCATACTAAATCCAAAAACCTAGCTTCATTTTCTGGCTTGCAGAAAATGTAAGACTATTTTCAAGTGAATTTTCATGAATCAGTCCTCAGCTGTTGGATTCTGAAACCGATTGTCTGTCCTCTACCCTATGGCTGAGAGCAATTTCAGAGATGAGATGGGGAGAATGGTATTGGTTGGGAATACATTTTAGACACCACTCAGTTTAAAACCTGCAGTGCTACTTAAAACTATCTGTTCTCTTAATCCTATAAAGGAAAGGAAAGAGATCTACTGATGTATTTCCCATATTATGTCCAAATCGAGGGTATAGCTGAATCTTGGAACAAGGTGAAATTTTTGAACTTGGAATAGCTTTCTCTCAACTCTAGGAAGAAAGCAGCAAGGGTAAACCACTTCTGAAATCTTGCCAAGAAAACTGCAGAGACTTGTTGCCAGGTTTCAAGATTCAAAGGCATATACATTCCTATGCAACTACCTCCTCAGACATTTCCACAGAAAGACTTTTCTACAAGTTCAAAAGCAGATCTGATTAGTAGTGACAATAAATGACAATTGAGACTATTTTTTATTTTGCTTTTTACAATGCCAAATTCTACAGAGCTTGTGGTCAGGTTGTTTTCCATTAGTAAAACATAGAATATAGAATAATAGGGTTGGAAGAGAACCGGGAGGTCTAGTCCAACCACCTGCTCAAAAAGGAGGCACTACACTATTCTGGACAAATGGCTGTCCAGTCTCTTCTTGAAACCCTCTAGTGATGAAGAACACCCACAACTGCCGGAGGCAAGCTGTTCCATTGATTAATTCTTCTCACTCTCCAGAAATTTATCCTTAGTTCTAGGTTGGATCTCTCTTTAATGATCTTCTATCCATTACTACTTGTCCTGCCTTCAAGTGTTTGGAGAATGGGTCAACTCTGTCTTCTCTGTGGCAACCTCTCAAGCATTGGAAGATGAGATCTTATTGCTGCAGTCCTTCTTTTCATTAGACAAGATATACTTAGTTGCCCCAATTGTTCATCATATGGTTTAGCTTTAAGCCACTAAACTCCTTACGTTTGTTGCTTTTGTTCTTTCTAGAATCTCAACATCTTTTTTGTATTTTAGCACCTGGTACTGGATGCAGTATTCCAAGTGTAGTCTCATCAGTGCAATATAAAGCAGTACTATTACTTCATATAATCCTGAAATTATCCCTTTTTTGATGCAACCTAAGATTGCACTGAGGGACACGGTGGCTCAGTGGGTAAGGCAGCTGAACTTGTCAATCGGAAGGTCGGCAGTTCAGCGGTTCGAATCCCTAGTGCCATGTAATGGGGTGACCTTCCGTTACTTGTCCCAGCTTCTGCCAACGTAGCAGTTTTGAAAGCACGTAAAAAATGCAAGTAGAAAAAATAGGGAACACCTTTGGTGGGATGGTAACAGTGTTTTGTGTGCCTTTGGCATTTGTCATGCTGGCCACATGACCACAGAGATGTCTTCGGACAGCGCTGGCTCTTCGGCTTTGAAACGGAGATGAGAACCACCCCCTAGAGTCGGAAACAACTAGCACATATGTTTACCTTTACCTTTTTTAAAGATTGCATTAATTTTTTTGGTAGCTGCTGAATACTGCTAGTTCATACCTGACTGGTGATCTACTAGGACACCTACATCTCTCTCATCTTCTCCCTCTTCTACCACCTGAGTTTCAGCAGTCTTGAATTTATATAGAATATTCTGTTATTGACATCTGGTGTTCTTACAAATTCCAGAAGAATTATTATTTGATAGCCAGGCAGCTTCATTTTATTACCAACACTCCAAATAATCCAAACAAATGCAAATAGCATGTATTGGAAAAAGGTATGGAAGGACAATAGCCATTCATTACATTTCCCTTTGGTTGTGGGATTTTTACTGTTGCTTTAGGAATAACAACTAGTGTAAGCTTGGAATACTTGTTCACTTACTTTTTATAAGCTCCTACTGGTCAGCCAGAGGGAGAATGCAGATTAGTTCATTATATATTAGCATTCCAGGAGTGAATAAACTTGGCAGGTTTGCTTCAAGCTGCTTTTGAGGAATTGAGGAATGGAAATAGTGGTTTACAGACATGTCTTTTACTTTGTCATAGTTATCACCATAATATGCAGTTCTCTAAATGGGATCTGTTAAAATATATGTATAAGTGTGTAGTGTATGTTTAACAGTCCTGACAGATTCACTGATGTATAGAGTAATCCATTAAACATGACTATTTACCTTAAACAATATAAGCTATAGATAAGGCTTATCAACTTTCAATTAGTCTTTGTAACCAAACCTTTAATAGAAGCCTATGCAGCCCCTACACCATTCTTCCTGCTAGCCAACTGATCAGTTGGGTCTACAGTGCAGAAGGAAATTGGCAATCTGCTTTGAGCTCCTTCACCTGTTCCCAGCAACTCTTAATGGTATGTGAAACCAGTGGTTTGCATCAAAGCCACTGGAATTAAGAAGGAAGCTATATTGCTTCTCCTCCAGATAAATCTGATTAAGGTGACTGGTTTCCATCTGCCATTAATAGTGGAAAATCAGCAATATTGAGTAGAATTACTAGAGAGAAACTTCTTATCAGGAAAATGAAATTGACAAGATTATCTTCACTCTTCTATTGACAGATAAGTTTATGTGTAAATGGTGTGTGTATGATGTAGGTATATAGGGAAGAGGGTGGGTAAGTATGTATGACTGTATGGATATATATATATTACAAGTATGCCTCCTAGTATAAGGTATGCAGATACCTCTTCCTCCATTGATCTCAAAAATAGTCATATAAGTTAAGTTTATAAAACTTTCCTATATATGCTGTATATTATTGAATGAAGTTTGCACAGACTACCATTTCCCCTTTCTATATACAGAAAGCTATCAGCCAACTTGCCAGCTCCTGCGTCATCTCATTCATCACCTTGATCCTTAAACATATCCTTTCTTATTTTGGAGAATAAATTGCAGCATGCACCCACCTTCGTTCCCAGGCTTCCTTCCATGTTCGACATGGTGATAAATTTCTGTTGCCTTCCAAATTTCCAGTGCTAATGTTCTGACCATTCTGCATTTGGACATCTTTGTGTATTCATGCCAGTACATTGCTAAAGAACCATTGAGTGAGAGCTCCCTATTGAGTAAAAGCAACTACAGGTAGTCTTTGACCACAATTGAGCCCAAACTTTATTTCTTTGCCTGCTCTTTACAGTACAAACAACATCACAACACATTACAAAAGGGAGGGGCTTGTGCAATGCTGTTTTCATGCAGCCCTCCAGGAATACCAGTATAAAACCTATTATAATCAAAATGAATGGATAGGGTATTGACAGCATACCTACTTGATTTTGAAAGGTGCCACATAACAACTTTTGAAGTTATTTGGAGAGACTGATGTACACAGGTAAGTTATGATTTTTTAAATGTCCTAAAAAATTTGAAAAATGAATGCAGGTTGACCAATACCTATACAGTCTGTGTAATTTATAAGACACAATCTAGTTACTGAATTAACTCATTTTCTGGTGTTGCACAAAATACTAAATTGTAATACTGAATCTTAAATTTGCAAGGTCCACACCATACGCTAACATAAAACAAGAACCAATCTTCCCTGCTGAAATATCAAAGACAAGAATTATGATAAGTGTGACTTTTACTGTAGTAAAATTTTCTTTGGAAAGGCTCCAGAGATGAGATTTCACTAGAGAAATATTGTAGTTTTTTTTAAAAAAATATAAGGTTATTTACAAATCAGCTATTCCTTTGTTTATTTGATGTACTTTTTGTCACTTTATTATTTTCCCTTTCCCTTTTATGTTAGTTTGTATTTTAATGCATGATGTTGAAACTTAATAAAGATATTATATAAAAAAGGGGAAAAGGCTCAAGAGATGGATAGATAAGAGAGTGTGGGTGTGGGTGTTGGGTAATGTCCTGCCTTTGAACAAGGGGGCTGAGCTAAGCATGTTTGGTCTTTTTCATCTTCTTATTCATATTATATGAAAATATGAGACAATATTTGTCTTAATATAATTCCTATTTCTACATCAAATTGAAATGGGGGCTATAAGTTTTGATTGATTTGAGAACACCTTGGAAGTTTACCCAAGATTATTTTCATGGACAGGAAAGACAAGCTTCTGCAAAAGACACTTTGTTTACTACCTGTTGATTTGCAGAGGACTGTGGGGAAGTTTGAAAGTGTACCTTCACTTTCATGTTCATGAAAGCAGCCCTGGCTTAGCAGAGACTCAGTACTAAGCAACTTTGCTTCACAGTATAATCCAGAGAATGTATAAAGCGCTCAAGTTTCATGGCAGGCAAAATTATTCAAGTAGAGATCATTGGGGGGAAAAAGAAAAAGACTGAAAGAGTTGAACTGCTGCAAACAAAATTTGTATCACAATTCTATATTTGTGGATCTTTAGGGAGAAATAGTTTATACTTTCTTGCCTGCTTCAGAACTGCACCACATTAGTTGCTCGGTCAGCTCTCGGGCTTGTTCCCCTTGTCTTCTGCGGCCAGTAGCTTTTTCCTCATTCGCTTTCCTTTTTCAGGTTGCTTTCCATGCCAGGCTTTCTGGCTCAGCTCCCCATCCCTTAATCTGACTCCTACAGACTTGGCAAGTTCAAGGTGACTTGTTCAAATCAAGACAATTTTCCGCCTCCTTCTCCACCCACTTTCTCTCTGCCGGCTTCCCTTCGACCAATCGGGAATCTTGCAGGGCTGGGTTTGAGGGGATCCTCCCCCCCCAAAGTGCAAAATTACACGTTTCTTTCCCAAGCCTTTCTGTAAACAACCTGAGCCCTTTGCTTTCTTTTAAGCAGCATTTTTTTTAAAAAAAGGAGGGCCACTGCTTGCTCAGCAGAATTAAGAGAGCTGTTTACAGTAAATGGGCTGGCTTCCAGTTCATTTGGTGCTTTTGCATCTATGTGACTGAAGGACTTCTCTGATCCTTCTCTCGGCTCCACAGTCAGGAGGTAGCTGGCACTGACGTCCAAAATTGCAAAGGACACCACGATACTGTAAGTTGCTGGGAGTTTAAATTCAGGGAACATTTTTCCATTTCTTTTCTTTTCTTCTTTTTTCCCCCTCCAATTTTGCAGCTTCTTCAAACTGACAGCTAACACAAAGAATTGGCTTCCAAACCCTCTGCTGGTTGATAATGTCTTTGCAGTGGTGCTGGAAAGTGGTGCTGGGCCCTTTTGTAATGTGCAATGAATGAATGATGCAATCCCAAAGAGGGAAAACATCAGCATCTCAATCTGGAGCAGAAAGTGGTTCTTTTTGTATATTGCATAATATGTGTCATTCTGAAGCGCTTTTCCCTCTGGTAAAAAGATTTTTCAAAACGTAAGACAAACTATATCCAAATCATCAACACTTGTCTCAGGGAAAATCTTATTATGAAGATCTCTGATGGTTTACACTCAAAAGTAAAGCAAAATCTAATCCTGCAGTGCTTTTTACAGTGATTGGTCAGAGTCTTCAAGGAAACGGAGGCACAAGTTATGAAACTGATATCTTGTTTACATGCTTAGACAGATTTGCTGTTCAATATGAAGATTTCTTTTTCCCCATCAGTAATCATGCCCAGTAGATATATTTATAATAAATTTGACCACTGTTTTGAAGGCATTTAAAGCTTCTATTTTGAAAGTAGTATTTTTTATTTTTAGAAGTAATTTAAGCCCATGTCACATACTCTGATGTTGAAGAAATGTTTTATTTTGCCAGAGGAAAATAATGCAGGATTCTGTGGAGTTAGAACATGTATCTTCATTTTTATTAAACACAGTATTCAGTGTGGTTATCTGAAAGAATTTGAAACAATGTGCTAATGAAAGGAAATCTTTTGAAAAAGAGAAAGAGAAGGAAAGCAGAACTTTTCAAATTCTTTTTGTGAACAGCCTTCAGTTTCTCTGGGCTGCAGTTTTGCTGAATTTTGTACATGGTAATAAAATCTGTTGTATTTTATGGAAAACTGGAGCATATGTATCAAGCAAATTTCTCACAACTATTAACTTTCTTCAGCATTTCCAGTATATATGCCAGTGTTCTGAACTGATGAAAGGTTCAGCAAGGATGAGAAGGAAAAAAACCCAGAGTCTAGGAGTCACAAACAGCACAGAATTCACACCTACTGATTATTGAGATCTTCCAAAGCAGCGGTCACCAACTGGGGGTCCATGAGAAAATTTTGGTGGGCCACAGAAAAATTATTTGCATTTTTATATTGCACTAAATACCATTTATCTTTTTTTAAAAATCATATTAGTGGTCCATGGGATTTAAAATTATTAATTTAATGGTCCCTGAGGTCTGAAAGGTTGGTAACCCCTGTTCCAAAGGTCTTGTAATTCACTATCTTTATTAGAGAGAGTTTGCTTGAAGTTGTTGGGACTTTCTTCCACTAAGCCAAGAAACTGGGAGCCTTTTTTCAAGCAAATACTGAACTATTTATTATTCCAGGTAGCAGATTCCACAGATAATGTTCCCAGTCTCTGATGGAATCATATTGTATTCCCCTATTTTGTCTCTATTTTGTAAAGGTTGAAGAAAGGAAGAATGAGATTCCAGTGCAGAGGGAAGTTTGTATCCTTAAAAATGTGGTATCATCATTGATATGCTTAATGAGATTAGTGTTGCTGATGTTTTTAAAATTTTCAATATTATTTTTTATTTCATGATTCCTACAATTCTAAAAATTGTCAAGAAAGCTGACAAGAAATAGCCACATATATAAAATAATAATTTTGACAAAAATGCTGCTTAAAATTACTGGTTTAAAATGTTTCTAAATATATTTCTTTTTCTTCTTGTTGATCAGAGTGAATTGCTTTGCATAAAACAAAAACAAAACAGATTTTGAAATTTCCAGTTCAAGTTCCTTGTTTTAAAAAGGATGATTCATCCTTGTCAATATTTTTTAAAAATCTTTGACATCTAGGACTGGCCTGTTTAAGAGAGGCTTCCCAGTTATTTTTCCTCAAAGCACTCTCTCTTTTCTAAAAAGATATTCTGGACTCACCTGTTACTTGACTGTTATCAGCCAGCGTGGTCAAAGAGCAAGCATATAAGTGGTAGGTTGCACATTTCCTCAGGCTATGATGCTTGATGTCCCTGAGCAGTGATGCAGCAACAAGGCCTTTGTCTCCCCTTGGCATGCCCCAGTTACCTTCTGATCAGATATGGGGTCTTGCCAATTGCATCTCCAGAAAGTAACTTTTAGTAAGGGTCAACCCACTGTGTGCTGAACTAGGCAAAGCATGAATGAGGAAATCTCAAAGCAAGAACCGAGCAAGGAAGATAGCACATTAACGGGATCTACAGATAATATTGACAGCTTCACATATCCCACTAAATGATTATTAGCTTTACTATGGTTTGTTCACCAAGCCATGGCCAGCTGTGTACAAAATTCTGTGTGACTCTGATTGCTGAATCATGATACTTTGACGAGGGAGGCACTTCCAATTCTCACATTAGGTATGGGTGGATAGTGCAGCAGTCTCTGTTGCCTTCTGTTGCTCAACTGCTGCCCACAGGCTTTTTATTTTTATTTATTCCAGTTCCAAAAGTGGAAAGCAAATAGCAAGAGCACTTAGGCACTTACTACTTCACTCTCTCAGCGGTTTACAAATTTCAGCATATCCCCCCCCCCAAACAATCTGGGACCTTGGAAGGATGGAAGACTGAGTCAACATTGAGTGGCTCCTGGAGCGAGCAACAAGTTAGCCTGTAGTACTGCATTCTAACCACTGCGCCACTGCTCTATTAAATCCTCTTCCCCATGAGAAGCTGAGCAAGAGGGAAAAGCTTTTTAAATTAAGAAAGCATGAATAGAAACAATCAAATCATGTGTGTTTCAAGTGAAATGGGATTAAGTGCAATTGTGGGAGTAAAGATCAAAAGTTCAATATTTTTTATAGCTATAGTAACTCATAATGTCCATCTTCAGAAGCTGTTTATTTCCAGATATATTGTGTTGGGGATGGAAAATAGGACAGGGATTTTTCTTCCTTCTTTCCTTCTAAGACCATCTGCATGGTCACAGTGGAAGCAGAATATGGACAGAATGGATCTTTGTCAGATCCTGTAAGGCATCCATTACATTCTTTATTCATTCATTTGTGTAGCTAATATAGGCAGTATTTTTCCATTACAACTTAAAATAAAACACTAGCCTTTTCTCACATAAACTCACCATTAACATTTTGATTGCTGGGAAGAAACACAGGAAGGAGATTGAGATTAGAGCAAAGGGATGCGTGAAATACTATAATATATCCTAATTTATTCATATTGATTCATATCCTGTTCTATTGCATTACATCAAAGTGGCACAAACAAGATTAAAAATATTGAATTAAAAATAATAAATCCTCCAAATTGTCTTTATGTGCCAGAGTCAAATTATCATTAATTCTTTGAACTTATTTTACTTGCTTGTTGCCCATGAACTTTACTAATAGCACATTGGCAAAAAAAACAAAAGTACTTTTCCATTTTCTACTGCTGAGTCTAATCAGTATACAAATAACCCCACCTTTTCTCTGTTGCCCAATGTTTTAGCATGGGCAATGTTCCAGCCTGCTGGATAGGTTCTTCAACAATCACAAAGTTGGTTTGTCTGCTCCTAGAGCTGACTTCCAATAGAAATGGATAAAAATGCTAATTAAATCACATGCCTGTTTTTATTACTTTGGCATCTCCTCCATGCTATAATTTATTTATTGATCTACAGGCAAATATTTGTCCAGTGCCACTTACACAAAGTTATTAATAATTTGACAGCCCATGTCTTCAATGTTCAAAATTTAAAGCACAGAAGATACAAGAAAATAGAGGGTGGCCCACCCTCCTCCAGGGTGGCTTTCCATTAGCTTCCTTAAATAATGCCTGAAATATATGTAAAATGCTATATTAGAAAAAAGAATAAATTGAGAAATCGAGCATCACCTAGGTAACCCTAAATGTTTACCGTTTAAGGATGTTGTTCTAGGTTGCTTTTTCAGTTCCATTGAGCAGCAAAATTTAAAATTTGCTGAATTCCCAAAAGGTAGTAAAGGCATCAGGTT
>JANHFP010001147.1:118162-128271 GCA_032468135.1 Calamaria suluensis
GAGTTCCTCAGCCCGCTGGCTGTGGAACTCTTGGAGTTGAAGTCCACAAGTCTTAAAGTTGCCAAGCTTGGAGACCCATGATCTAACCAGCATATACAGATCAGGACTATTTTTAGTCTGAGAAACTAGTTTTGTAGTCAGCTTTGAAACAGATCATAAACACTAAAGTCAAGAAGATGGAAGGGAGGAAAATTAAACAAGGATTATTGCTTCCCTTTGACCAAATCAAACCACTGCTTTAAATATATTGATATTTTCATTTTGAGTTCATCTATTATCTCATTGGAAGCTTCTTCATGGCACAAACAGAACACTGCTAACCCTTCCCCCTAGTATGGTACCTTGAGTATTTAGTAATGCAGCAAGCTTTGTCTTTTGCATCTCTTCAATATGACTTACAAAGTAACTCCAAAGTTTGCCTCTGCTTTGCTTGTTTTGGCATTTCACTGAATAATGCAGGGAAAATTATCAGAGTCTGTATGTGCAAAGATGAAAAGGCAATTGAGGTAGCTCTGTGGTGAAAAAAAAGCTTGTATAATTTTATTATCAGTCCAAGGCCTTTATATTTCATACCTTCAGTATAACATCCAATGTCTGTGTGGATTTAAAACTTTTGTGATACTATATAGTTAATCATGAGAGATTCAATTAAGCTTCCTGTAAGATTTGTTTCACAATGCCATGTGGATTTTTGAGTATCTCTGGCACCACCTTAATCTACAGTTTAGAAATGCATCTATGGTAAACTTTTAGAATAGCTATATTGTAAAGTATCTTTACAAATAGCTACTGTATGTTGTGGTCAGTATCTGGCATTTTCACAATGAAGTCTAAGAGATTCTGTTGGATCTTCTGCTTGCCCAAGCCAGAACCCCGGATGAATTGAGAAATGGATGTGAAAAGTTCTTGTAGCTGGTCATGTCTGTCCAAAAGGTTGCTGCTCATATATGCACAGTTGTTATTGCCTCCAGTACTTATGTATTTTTTCCACTGTCCTCTTGCTACTTCTAGTTAAACCAGCTGCGCAAGTTCCTGGCATTCTTTGTTTTTTTGTTTAATAATGAAAGAGAAATGCCAGCCTGCACTGTGTGTAGTTGAGAAACTATTTAACACTGTTGTGGTACAAGAACACAGGGCATTTACCACTGTTAGGTTGCATAACCATAAGAACTTTTAATTCTTTTTTTCTTTTTAAAACCACTTAAGGATCATACTAGAAATACTATATGTGTCATTTTAAACACTGAAATAGCAGCTGCATGTTGATTGGGATTGAGGCAACGTTCATAGAAATTTATTCATCCAAATTGTTATTTGGGTTTTTATTCTTTGTAAGTCATCCAAAGTCTGAGAGAGTGGGTGGGCAGCCATATAAATATTCTAAATGAATAAATAAGTAATAAATAAACTTAACATTAGTGAACATCAGCTTCCAGCTTTTGAACAGCAGCTGGATTCCATAAACATGTATTTGGCCACTATGGGGAATGGCGTGCCCGAAACAGTATAATTTGCTACAACGGGGAGCCCTTGTATTCTTAAGAGCGCAAAATACATTCTGATTTGTGTATTAGAACTCAGGAGATCCTCCTGCTTTCCTTAAAAGCCTGAAATGAATTTCTTTTGACTCCTAATTTAGGACTCGCAGAGCAATGGGAGGCTCAGTAACATTCAAGGCAGCTTTAACTGCACGGCTAGGCCTCATACGACCTTCCTACGAACAAGTGCAGAAATTAATATCAGAGCATCCACCCCAGTTAACGCCAGGAGTAAGGTAAGAAATATCAGGAATGGTTTTGTTGGGCAGTATTCCCAAGATGTATTTTTCTCATGGAGATTGTCATAGGTCCTTGCTGTGTGTTCTGAGGATTTTATGAAAGACATGGTACAATAATGCTGGACTGGGACTCAGACCTTTGAGTTGGATTCCCCCTCTTCCCCTATTTTTAAGGCAATCCATCCAAGCATCCAAGCTGCTCCTGAATTCAGGCAAGATTATCTTTGCTCCCCCTCCTTTGTCTTGCCCATTGCCAACTGAGATTAAAATCCATTGCAATAGCACTATTTTTTTATTGTACTCAAACTACACCCAAACTTTGCTTTATCTGCTTGTTTTCAAGATAGGATGTGGAATTTGGATTCTGATCTGGGGGATTTTCATCTTTGGTTTTGAGTGCAACCACATTCCTTGACTCAAGGCTGGTGAACAGTTTGGGTTCCTCCTGGACTCACGGCTCCTGTGAAGAACGGGTGACAGCCATGTCCAGGAAGGCCTTTGCACTACTTTATCTTGTGCATAAATTGCCCCCGTGTTTAGATCAGGAGGCCCTGTTCATTGTCATTCATGCCTTAGTCGTCTCCCTGTTGGATTTCTGCAGTGGTCTCTACAAATGACTGCCTTCTAAGACTATCCAGTTGCTGCAACTGGTCCACAGTGCAGTAGTAAGGCACATTGGTATGTCCATGCAAGACTACTACTGTGTTCTGTGCATTGCAACAGCTCTTGATAGGCTTCTGGGTGTGATTCAAAAGTTGGTTATCATTTATAAATCCCTGTATGAAACAGGGCTGTTATTTTCAGTCCCACCTACTTCTTGTTATTTCTGACAGTCCCAAATTACATTAAAATTACATTAAAATTAAATTAAAAGGTAGACAGTCCTTTGCCTGAAGTAGTCATCTAATGAGACTTAGAAGACATCCATGCTCTGTTGCTTCCCCTGTCCTTTGGAACAATTTCCCCAAAGCTTTGGGTGGCTCTGACCCCTTATTCTTTCACAGAACTGTGAAGAGCTTATTTTTGTCCCATGTACTGGACTAAAATGGTAGCTCTTTTGTGAAAGAGCTTTTGTTATGCCCAGACATGGCTATTTGAGGAGTAAAGTAACATATTTTTTAAATTTCTCCTTCATATTAAGAAGTCTACAAGTTTAGAGCTCATTCTGAGCTTGCCCTCTTCTCCGTTTGTTTGTTACTCTTGTCTATGTGGAGAGGATAATCTCCACATAGCTGTAAATATGTGAAAATTACAGATTTTCAGTGCCCATCCTAGTGTCATGTGCTACCAGTCAAGGTCAGTCTCATGACCATAAAAACAGGGCCAAGAAATCATGGTGCCAGATTTTGATTAAAAAAATTTAACAACCTTGTATTTATTGTCCTGGTGGCACAGTGGTTAAAGTACAGTATCACAAGCAAACTCTGTCCACATCCTGGACTTCAGTTCCAACCTGGCTCAAGGTTGACACAGCCTTCCCTCCTTCTGAGGTGGGTAAAGTTAGGACCCAGATCATTGGATGCAAATAATGCTTCTACATTGTAAACTTCCCAGAGAGGGCTATAAAGTGCTATGGAGTGCTATATAAGCCTGAATGTTATTGCTATTGTTGTTTGTTGGGAGTGTCTGCCCAGAATCTAGCACCGGGTACTATGGAAATTTGCAACTTTGGGGGTATCTCTGCTGTCATTATTAAGGAATTTGGGTATGATCTTGTTTTAAGTTAATAATTTAAGTTAATAATAACACTTAAAATATCTTTATTCCTTGGAATGCTCATTGTCTTGGGATCCAAACAAACTGGGTACCTTCTCACTGCCCTGATACTTGGCAAAACACTGCCACAGAGTCTTCTCATATATTTCTTTCACTCCAGATGCCTTCGTTTTCAAAATAACAAGCCACAAATAAATATCATATTTTTCATCCTGGTTGGGGATTATGAAAGTTGAATTCCAATGCACAGGAAAGGCATTAGAGTAGAGAAGGTTATTCTGGAGGAAGAGCTCTGTGGAACTCTTATTTTTCTGTGCCTAATGTACCTTTTTAAAAAAAAAACATTTATTGACGGAGCCTGGCTTTGTGAGCCTCAAGATCCCTTTGGACCTCTCTTGCTCATTAAGGGTCTACTCTATTATGTAGATAAGAGGTCTTCAAACTTGCAGCTTTAAGATTTGAGGACTTCAACTCCCAGAATTCTCCAGCCAGCATAGCCAGCATAGCATAGCTGGCTGGAGAATTCTGGGAGCTGAAGTCCCCAAGTCTTAAAGCTGCCAAGTTTGAAGACCTCTAAGGTAACAGAGAGCTATGCTGGCTGGAGAATTCTGGGAGTTGCAGTCCACAAGTCTTAAAGCTGCCAAGTTTGAAGACCTCTGATGTAGACAATAATAATGCAGATAGCAAACAAAAACAACCTGTTTGAATGTATTCATTCCTTTACCCTGACCTTGTTGTCTCTTTTTTTTCCTTAAAGAGAACTCGTCAACCGACTCCACCAACGTGGTGTCCAGGTTTTCTTAATTTCTGGTGGGTTTCAGAGCATTATCGAACATGTCGCCTCACAATTAAACATCCCAACAGCAAATATCTTCGCCAACAGATTAAAGTTCTACTTTAATGGTAAATGTTTCCATGTGATTGAACTTAGAACTGATAAGGTTGTTAACTTAATAGGGACCAAAGATAATAATTTCTCTCTGATGTGTTAATTGAAACTACTGTAATCAATGTGAACATTTATTCCATACAAGACTAAATCATTTCTTCCTTCATTGTTGAAATTTACATTTAGCAGGTATTTGTTTGTACTTCTAAGCATAGGGCTTATTTTTCCCTCCCAGCAACCAGCTGCTGAAGTTGGTTGTGCTGAGAAAGCAAGACTGGCCACATCACCCAGGGAGTTTCTAAAACTGAGAATGAACTAGAATCTGAGTTCCCCCACTTTTACTTTGGTATGATAACCACTGGACCGTATTGCCTCTTTATAAATTGCTTTATTACTTGAACTTTCGTTCTTGGTTTGGCACTCGGGAAAATAATGGTATTCTAATACATTACTGTATGGCCACATGATACATTTCCATTGAAAAATAATAAAGTTGCAAACTGTAAATTCAAGTGGGAACCTGTTTCAGACTGAAGGCTGCAGTATTTTAAGGCATACCCAAGAAGGTAATCCAGGCTCAAAATCCAAAATGTGTGTCATACCTACATTTTAGCACTTCCTCACTGGTAGATCAGTCCATTTTCATCCATGCATGAAGAAAGTGCCTACTTGTTTCTCACACATAATTCAAATTAACGCCCATGCACTCTATCCACAGAGGGCCTTTTCTGAGGTAGCTAAACCTTCACTTGGCCTTAACAAGCCAGTTGACCAAGTCTCATTGCCAATTCATACAGTGAGTCAAAGTTTGCTGCACATTTCTTACAGATCTTCTAGTAACTTTTCACACTACAGGACACATTTCAGAAATGTGGATAAAGTATACTATAAAACTAGTTCGTTGACTGTGACCCTTATTAAATCTTCCCTACTTCCAAACTGCAGAAATTTTAGCCTGTTCCTGTAGAAAGGGCTTTCCAAACCTGTTCCCCTGTGCAATATTTTGAATTGCTTAAGTTTTTTAAAAACCATAGAACCAATTGTTGCTTAAGTTGACCCTCAGCTGGGAGAACAAGTCAAGGTGAAATCTTTAGACTGTAAATGGTTGCGCTTGAAGAATTAGGCCTTCTAATCATTTTCCCAGTTACGAAACATCAATTACCCAGGTTATGTAATACAAGTAATTCCTTCCAAGGGTTAAGATTTGACACTTTGCTTTGGCACATGGCAAGAGCAAGGGGTGTGGTGCTGAGATCAGCTTGTTTATTGAGCGATCAGCAGGGTCTCTTATCCATTAGCTGATAAAACATACAACTTCAAGGTTAAGCCATACTAGTGATATGCCCCTGATATTACAAATTTCTAGCTGGGATCAGCTTATTTGGAACATTGCAATAAACAGGGTCACTTAAGTATGCTGTTCTTGGCTTTAGATTAATCACTCTGTATTGCCAGGGGGACAAATATGTGAAAGATCACAATTTTTCCACTGTCTGTTCTGACCTCTTTTTGCTTGTAAAGAAGGATAGGAAGCCTGAATATAGAGAGAAAGTGGGGAATGGCAATTTCCCCCAAACTTTACATGATGGAATCAGAAGCTAATGTGTTTGGGACTTCTTTATATTTTCAGGATTTAGTTTTGAAATTAATGAACTAATAGTAGACATTTGAGCCAGGGGTGGATTTCGTTTATCTTTGCTATCAGTTTGCTCGTGCACGCATCACTTCTGTGCATGCACAGAGCATATTTGATGGTGGGTGGGTGAAGCCTCCCGCCGCTGCTGCTACCAGTTCGCCCAAACTGGGGCAAACCGGTAGCAACTCACCACTGATTTGAGTTCCTGAGCATGTAAGAAAACATTTCTTCCTCTTCAGAGGAAAATAGCCAAATCCAAGTATTAATATTATTAAAATAGATTATTCAGACAGAATCAGGATGGCATAATGATTAAAAGATCAGAATGGCACTGGAGAGACACAGATTCTAGACCACCTCAGCCCTAAAATCTTCCTGGGTGACTCAGGGTCATGCTCATTCCAAGTTCTTGTTGTAGTGTTATGTACACCATTCTGGTCTCCTGAATGAAAAGGTAGGATATAGATCCAACGTGCAAATAAAAGCTAGATTTTTAACCAGAGAATGGATTTCCCAGACTTTTGTATCAGAATTCCGGTAACTAAAACTTCCCGAAGGAGATTTTTCTCCCTTTCTTAGACTTCTAACATCTTTGAAATTCTCCCTAGTATTTTGGAACAGCCAGTCAAGGGTTTCCCTTTGTGTCATTTATTTAGGAGAATACGCTGGTTTTGATGAGGCGCAGCCAACAGCAGAGTCAGGTGGCAAAGGACAAGTCATCAGTTACTTGAAAGAACAGTTTCAATTCAAGAAAGTAGTTATGATTGGAGATGGAGCAACAGACATGGAAGCCTGCCCTCCAGCAGTGAGTATCAAAGATGGATGTTTCAACCACAATTTAATTTTTATTTACTCCTCTTCCCGTTGGTCTGAGGCAGGGGTGTCAAACTCGATTTATTGTTGAGGCTACATTTCCGGCTGCGACGGCCTCCTGCAGATCTCTGCCACCGAAAACAGAGCTTGCGGCACACAAGTGACCCACTCGGGCTCCATTTTTGCTGGCAGAGGCACTGTGGGCATGGCTGGAAACAGAGGCTTCGCTGTTTCCAGGGCAGCCTCATGGGCCAGAGCTAAGGCCTTGAGTTTGACACTCCTGGTCCAGGGAAGTCTGTGCTGAGTTTCCTGTATTTTTTTAATCTCCCCAGAGATTGGGAAAGGCAATGTGTCAGAGACCAAGACTGACCAAAGGCTGGGGTCCTTTCCCCCCTGTAAATGCAATAAAACCCTTATAAATCAATCAGTAGATTTGCCTAGCTAGGATAGACTCTATAAAAGTGAAAGCCTCCTGATAAAACACAGATTCACCTGTCTTCCTTTCAACTTTCTCTCTCCAGAAAGATTTACCTGCACTTTCCCAACCTTAGTATTAACAAAAGCAACTTAATTTACACATTACAGTGCAAAAATCTACACACCATTTAGACAAAATGAACCCACAAGGCACGCACAGATGAAAAAGGGGAGCCTTTTTAAAAATTCATTTTTGGTACATACCTCTCCATAAGGAACCAAGCATGATTCCCGTTCCTGGTTAATAATTGTCACTCATTGTTAATTATTGTCTTTTATATCTTCTGGGGGATGGAAGATAAATCAGAATGAACAAATCATGGAACAATCAGAACATTTAGACTTGGCATTCAGAAGCAAAATCCTTCAGAAGCAAAAAAACCCCTACTGGTCACGGTAGTTGGCCAGCTTGACATTTAAAGGCAAATATTTCTCCTTTATTAGATCAGTGGATTTAGATTTGGAATTTTGGGTGACCAAATAAAGGAGGGCAATGCAGGGGCTCCTGGATAGGAAAGATATGGCGCTAGGCTAGTCAAAAGAAATTATTTCAGAATCATTGCCTCTGAAGAATTTTTAACAGTGCACAACACAACATAAAGCAGTGGTGCAGGGTGGCTAAGGATAAAAGATACAGAAAGAAAAGCAAAAAATCAATTGATTAGTTGGCATTCACCCCCTCTCATTTTTGACCACTGTACAAATGAACATGGCTCTCCTCAAACATTATCTAACCCCAGGAAGCATTAAGACAGAAATGCAGGAATTCCAAAAGTGTTTGAAGAATTTGCCTGAGTATTAATAAATATCTTTATTTTCTCAAGTGTCCATATGCCCGAAGTATTTAATTCTCCTAAAAATAAACAACCATTCAGTCTTGCTGTTCATAAGTGTTGCTTTTTCAGTTGTTACCAGAGGATGAGGACACATTTCCAATTTGTCCATGACTTGTGAACTCTGAAATTGTCTCTTTGGGAGAAGAATAACCTCCAGCTTGTCTGTTTTCTGTTTGCCCAGGACTGTTTCATCGGCTTCGGAGGAAACGTTGTACGGAAACAAGTAAAAGAAAAAGCAAAGTGGTACATCACTCATTTTGACGAGTTGCTGAAAGAACTGGAAGAACGATAAATTATTAACTAGACTTATTTTATTAATACTTATTGTAGGTATATATATATATATATATAATTATGCAATTAAACGTATTGTTATTTGCAAATGGATGTGTTCTGGACTGTTCATTTATGGCTCTGCAGGAGGACACGGCCATCACTGCTTTCATTTTACATGGGTGTTCAGAGGGAAATGATTGTGGCCCATGTATGAGGAAATTGCCCCTCTATAAAAATCATAGCAAAGCTTTATTTTCTATTTATTGACGATGGGAAAATAATAACAATACATCACCAGTCTCCCAGAAACTGTAAATAGTTTATAAATTGTGAAAAACATTTTAAAATAAGGATTTTTAATCAAAACAATCAAAGTACAACATTAAAATAAAAAAGACAAAATGCCGGAAATGATATAATTGGATGGTAAAACGAGGGTTTCAATAAATCAGGTACCTCATAACCTCATAAAATAGTCTGGGGACTCAGACTTGAGGGAAAGGGGATTGAGAAAAGGTTAAGAACGGAACAAGAGAAGATAAGTTCAGAATACAACATTAGGTGCGTACCCGAAGCCAAAAAGGGGTTTAAGAGATCAGAAGTGGAGAAATGCAAGGGAAATGGTATATCCAGTTCTCCTTTCCTGACAGCCCCCCCAAACACACACACATTCCCAACCTTGTAATGGCTAAATTCACAAATAATGCCAAGCCATAGGTTAAATTTGATTTTTAACGTGCCACAATTGTCTGGGTTCACACACTTTCCACCCAACAGTCATAGAAAATTTCTGGATTAAAATTCCATGCGGAAACAAAATTAGGACAACTCCATCATAGCTTAGTGTGTTGTCTGGACCAACACAATATTTTTCGACAATAATACCTACCCCCAAAGCTTGGTCTGTACCAGCACAAGGCTTTCCGCAGACACTTCTGCTCTATAAAAGCCCAATAGAAATCTGCAGCAACTTCGGTAGGAAAATACTGCCAAGCAGCTTTCCTTCTCAGTCTTCTTAAGGAACAATTGCGGTATTATGCCTGGAGCGGAAGAGTTTGACACATGGCAGGATTTCTCTTGGAGAGATTACAAAAAGAACCCTCACCCCAGTTTCTACCCCTGCTTTTTTTTCCTCGTGTTTCTTTTACAGTGGTAGAATTGCACATCCAAGTCTTTTGGATGCTAAGAGCAGGGATTAAGACTAAGAGTTTTGCTAAACTAAAAGCAGTGATTAAGGCTCATCCTTATAAATGTTAAGGGACACGGTGGCTCAGCGGGTAAGGCAGCTGAGCTTGACAATCGGAAGGTCAGCAGTTCAGCGGTTTGAATCCCTAGTGCCAAGTAATGGGATGCTTTCCCGTTACTTGTCCCAGCTTCTGCCAACGTAGCAGTTTCGAAAGCACGTAAAAATGCAAGTAGAAAAAATAGGGATCCCCCTTTGGTGGGAAGGTAACAGCGTTCTGTGCGCCTTTGGCGTTTAGTCATGCTGGCCACATGACCACGGAGACATCTTCAGACAGCACTGACTCTTCGGCTTTCATTTCATTTCATTTTCATTTTATTAGATTTATATACTGCCCCTCTCCTTACGGACTCGGGGCGGTGTACAGCTATGATTTAAAACAAGGAAACATACAATTGATTAAAAGGGAATTAAATTATTATTTATGGCTATTAAAACTAATAAAA
>JANHFP010001150.1:22120-37478 GCA_032468135.1 Calamaria suluensis
ACACGGGAAGAAACCCGAGAATACACAAATTTACATACTTATGACCGTGAAAATCTATGAAAACAAATATATATATAACCTAATATGTAATTGACAAAATAAAGTAAACTAAACCATGTTGAACTCAACATGCTTTATTAAATTATGCCAATTGTCTGGATTCTTAGAACATAAATGAACTGGGTATTGTTGGATTTTCACAGGACACTGAGTTTCAATCATATTTAAGTTTAGCTTATTTTTATAAATGCAGGCTTATTCATCTACCCAATGCTAATTTGAAGAGGGGGAGGAAAATGGTTTTAGAGCCAATAGAGAAAAGTTCCTCTCCAGCTCGGCGGGGAAAAAAACACAAAAAAAAACTTTGAAGGGGAAAAAAAGCTCAGCTTCCCGCGATAGATGCTGGGCAACACAAAGAGCGCGTTCTCTCGCGAGAACCCCATTTGCAGAAAATTCGAGGTCCTGCGGCCAGACGGCGCATGCGTTGGTCAGATTAGCGGTCCGACGTGAGCGGTGTGGCAGTGAGACCTACGCAGCTTCGTTTGGGATTTTTTCCCTCTTCTTGATCCTTTTTTTCCCGCAGGTTTCATTTGCGTTAGCGATGGCAAAATAAGCGAACGACTCCTTTTTCTTGCTGAGGTAGGAGTGGTATAACTGGGGTAATATCGATTCTTGTTAGGCCGCGAAGGCTTCCTTAGCTGCGCCGTTTGGCCTGAACGGTTGGCAACTTGAAAGGGAGGAGGGGCGCGTGCTGCTCTACCGGGCTCGTGCGCATGCGTGGAGGGAAAAGAAAGGGAGAAGCCCTGCCCGCCGGAAAGTGGTCGTGCGCGCGCCCTCAGTGAGAAAAATAGGCCCGGAGCCGAAGCCTGAGGTGTGGTCGTGCGCATGCGCGGGTATGGGAAGCGAAAAGCGTTTTTGAGTCGAGGTGTATACGACCTTTTTCTTTGTTACGTAGGCCGCCTTCTCTTGGAGTAGTTAACTGATTTGTATCTTTGTCTTATGTTCCGGGACGAAGATAGTGTTCCTTAAGTTTGAAGACCTCTGCACTAGACCAAACTGGCACTCATTAAACCAGTTACTGAGTGCCCTGATATCATATGATTGCCATTTGCAATCTTTTCTGCCAACTTCCCAAGAAAGTCAATGGGGAAGACGGCAGGGAAGCTTGGAAACTGCCAATACCTGCCAAGAGGACTCCCTCTGATGTTTGGGGTGGGTTGGCTGAAATCCTCCACGGGCAGCTCTTTCACTTATAACTGTATACTTAACAACCATAACTGGAAGTGCAGGGACTGTGGTGATTAAGTGAAGCAGTGGCATATCTTAATTGCTTTGCTCAGACTGTGATTTCAATCCCAATTACAATAAATTGAGAACTACCTATTAGTTTATACTATAAAAAGCTTATAGATAGCTAGGTGTGGATCTGAAATCCTGGAATGAGTACAGAAATCCAATAGGGACTATTATACTACTACATCCATGCCAATCTTGACTGTAAAGCATCTGCAGAAGTAGAATGCAAAGAATGCTTTCCATTCACTTTGCACAACTGAACTTGGTAACACTATTACTTTTTCTGCTAACTTCTCTTTGGATATAGTTTTCAATCTGGTCTGCACACCCCAAGGGCCTGTGATGTCATCATGAGGGGTCTGCGAAGGCCTAAATAAATATTTTGATTTAAATCTTGAGTAAGCCTTGGTGGTCCATGGCCACAAAAGGGGATCTGTGATGAAGAAAAGATTGAGAACCACTGGAACGGGAAATTTCTTTTGAAACTGAAGTAACTTTTTGCTTGATATAAGCAACACTAAAAAAATCTTGAATGCAGTACACATAAATTTCTATACTAGACAATATCATTTTTATTGTTTAAATCAAGTAGCCTATTCTTCAATAATTGAATGCTCCCATATTTCCATAAATTATTCTTCTTTGTCAGGCCTCTGACTGTTTTGCAAATCGGTTCTCAAATCTTTGGTTGAAGTTCCAACATTATATGAATGAATATCTCTGTGTGTATTATGAAACTTTCTTTACCGTTACCCATTATACCTCATGTTGTGTAGGTTGGGGGAACTCTAGGGAGTCAGGGAGAGGATAATTGCCTCTCCCACTTAAATGAGTGGAATAACTTCTGCTCACATAAAAATACAATTTCTTTCCATTTTCTGTGCTGACTTTTTATCTCAGGCCCTTGTTAAAGGCCAGTAAAACGGTTTTGTTTGTTTCTAAATAGGCCTTTAGAAATATACAGGGCTATATCTTATAGGCAGAAAATCCTATTTCTCTATTTTCACTCCAGTTTCTACTTGAGGCAAAATGGAAAATATTCTGAGTCTTAATTGGCAATGGTAAAATAATTCTTAAACTTGCCATATGGACTTTTAGTTTCTTTATATGCCTCATCATATTTTAAGACTTTAAAAGGTAAAGGTTTCCCTTGCACATATGTGCTCTTAAGTCAATATAATTCCTACAATCTTTTATGGAGACTGATTACTTTACATATCCTACTTTTTTCCTCATACTGTTTCGCTCTATAATCATAATAAAAGATGACAAATAAAAACAGTTGAACTATAGAGAAGTAAAATTATCCCAATTTGGGGAATGTTGCTGTTGCCATTTTTCTCCCTCACCAACTTATTGGGGTATCCCCTTTGAGTGTTCCATTTTTAAGACTTCGCTGATATCTCCTTTTTTCTTTGTAGGTTTACATCGATTTCATATAAGCCTGGGCAGTTGCAGCTTGTGTGGAAACCAGGCTATGCAGTGAAACCATCTGCTGGGCAGCCCAACTCTGTCAGGAGGTATTCTTCAGATGCTCCTGGATCTGACAGTTATCCAAATCCTTCAAAACTTGACTAAAATCAGAGGTGTAGTTATATGTGTGTTTTAAGTAATATAACCAACCTTATAAAATTGATGGATTTTTTTAAAAAAAAAATCAATTCAAAACATTTTATCTTGAACTCTTGAAACATACAAATAGTAAAGGTCTTGTCTAAAAAGATGATCTTTCTAAAAAGATGAGCTTATACTTTGCCTTTGTGTTTAAATATTTCATATCTGTATTCTCTTACCATCAATAGTTTAAATTTGTGCTTAACTTTTGATCACTAGTAAAAAAAAGAAACAAAATTAATAAAAGAATATACTTTTCTCGATTACTATGCCCCTTTAATCCAAAGCAAGAAAAAAATTGAAATTCGGGTATTTTCCAGAATGCAAAAATTTAGCAGTTCACTTTAACTATTAGGTCTTAAGTTGAGTCAACTTTCTTATGCTACATTGTAGCACCTTTTTCTCTAATGTCAAGACTCTGTTTAGGAAATGTTGCACTAGCAGACTACTGGAAATACCTGTATAGAGGCTTTTCTCATCACCAATTTCCTCTCTTTGATTATTTAAGAATTAGGAACTTGGACCAATTAATGCTACTTATTATCTTTGTCGGTGACAAGATGTCAGATGGAGTCAGAAAAATTAACTCAAATGACTATTAAAGAGTAAACATTCCATTAAGCTTTACATTGTAGATGTAGCTGGAAAGATGAGCAGTTCCTCTGCTGCTGCTAGGAAGTTCCTAGCAACATAGTCCATACATGCACTGAAAAAAGATCACCAGGCTTTCTACTGGTCTTTAAAAAGGCTAGACTCATCTGCTAGGGTTTTGGCACCTGCTAATCTAGGAGCAATTTATTTGCCCTAAGCAAGTGGTTAAACTTTTAAAACATTTTTCAAATATTTTAAATAATTCTTATTCCTAAACTGTGGTCAATATTACTTAGTATGTGATTCCAACGTTGTACACAGACTGGTTAAAACTTTTATTTTGTTTAGGAATTCTTACGTTCAGTCAAGTGTCATAGATTACATTTGTCACTTGACATTTGTCCATTCCTTCTTTTCTATGTCCATCAACATCTGCTCTCTGCTTGCAATATTTTGACTATTCTTCTGTATTACAGTTGTATTAGTACTTTTCAATTTACTCCCCCACATCCATTTACCCTAACAAAAAATAACTGGGTATTAGTAAAACATCTTTTACAATAGATAACCTATTGTACCCTGCATCTGTTTTATCCAACAATAAACAATTGCTTCCAGCAGCATTTTAATGCTATATTTTTAAGTAGTCCATGTAATACTTCTTTGCATGTCATATAATTGTCTGTATTTATATGACTTAGCAACTTGCTACAGCAGGTGTTACTATCAAAATTTGTTGGTTACATTAAATATCTATTCGCTTACCAATAAAACTTGGAAAATGTTTTGTATACTTTGTAAGTATTCTTTTAATTATGTATTCTTTTCTTGCTAAATGAGACAATAATTGCAAAATATGTTCATTTGAAATGTCATTATCCTCCACTCTGTTTCTGGCTTTTCCTCAGACTATTTTTCTGTCGAATGGGTGTTACAATTTTAGAGTTAAGTGAGATTTTCAGAAGTGTTTGAAGTACAATGAGGCTTCAGTTGTTTTTGGGAAATTCATAAAATTAGCATTCTGAAATTCTTTAGGAAATTATCATGAACTCTTCTTCAAAAGCCATTGTTGAAAACAAATGGGCTTTTTGATACTTACTGTTGGTATAGGAACAGCAGCATAAATAAAGCCTACTAAGTGCAAAGTACTAGCTATGTGTTATGGGATTCTAAAAGAGAACAATGCATATTCTTCAACAGTTAGGCTTATTAGAATAGTGCAGAGAATTTCTCTTCAAACAACAAAACTTCGGTCTCACAATCAGGTGTCAGTGAAGTCTGGGCCTGGATTTGAGTTTATGTAGCATAGGCTGTTAGTTTACGTTTGAGACTGTCTTTGGAGCTCCCAAAGCCTAATATTCTTTCAAAAGTCTCAAAACAGTTACTCAAATTTTGAACAATTACTTGGTCTCATTAAAGACCATTAAGTACTCAGCTATTCCTAATGTTTCATCTTTCACCAATGTTATAAGTCATTTAACAAATATGAATTATTTTTCTTGGTTCCATAGCTGATATACTGTGGTCTTTTTTCCTGGAATCTAAAGCAGTTAAGATGTATGCACCCTGCAATTTAAATATGAATGCTTGAAAATAAGTATTTTTACCGGCAAAATTTGGTGCTTGGGGGGATTCAATTTCTTATCAGAAGATTTATGATCTTTTGAGGTTACATAGGGAAATCCATGCAAGATCTTAAATTGTTTTTAGATCAACATGATGCATACATTTTAAAACTGCATCTGCATAAAGGATTTTATGACTAAAACTGCTTGTTTTTCTACAGACTTGTTTGGTGTTTCTCAGCTTGAAGAAGATCTACGATCATTATTGATCCCTTTCTTGGCATAAAATTATTGAAGTTACGTTTGCCTACTTTTCTAGAGTGAGCTTTCTTTTCAGACATCTCTGAAGTTTGATTCATAATAGACAAGCTTATAGTTCAGCAATGTCCAAGTCTTTCCACCAGGCATCTCTAAATAGGGATTCCCAACGTCATGGACGTGACCTCTCTGAAAGAATAGGCCTTGCTGCGTCTACCCAATCTTTACATGTGCCAGCATCTCTTGGAAGGATGAACCAGGGTACTGCACGCCTTGCTAGCTTAATGAATCTTGGAACGAGTTCTTCATTGAATCAACAAGGATCTCATAGTGCACTGTCTTCTGCTAGTGCATCTTCTGATGCCTTACAGTCTATATTTAACATTGGAAATAGAGGCCCACACTCTCTGTCTTCTCAGCACCGTGGAGATACAGAGCAGGCCACTAATATTCTGGCCAGCCTTGGTCTGTCTATTAGTGACTTAGATGAACTGAGTCGTTATCCTGAGGACAAGATCACTCCTGAAAACCTGCCTCAAATACTTCTGCAAATTAAAAGAAGGAGAGCTGAAGAAGGTCCTTCACTGAGTTATGATAGAGATGAAAGTGCAGCTGTACAGGAGTCGCCATACAGAGTTCCTAGGGATGATTGGGAAGAGAAAAGCCATTTTAGAAGAGATAGCTTTGACGATGGTAGTTCTAGTCTCAACCTAGTGGTTGATTATGATCATGGAAGTCGTTCTCAAGAATCTGTATATTATGACAGAATGGATTATGAAGATGAAAGATTAAGAGATGGAGAAAGGTGTAGGGATGACTCTTATTATGGCGAAACTTCGCATAAATATAGTAAATTTGACAATGAGTTTGACAGACCGGGTCGTGCCCCTGAGAGATCTCTCATTGAGAAAAAAAGAGGTGCTCCACCAGATAGAAATATTGAAGACTTCCATGGACTCTTACCGAAAGGCTATCCCCATCTGTGCTCTATCTGTGATATGCGTGTTAATTCTAATAAGGTGAGTTCAGCATCAGATGCTTGTTTTTCTTTACGTTGTAGTCCCTATTGCTTGTTTCTTTGCCTCAATTCCTATGTTCTAAATACTTATACAAAGGTCTCAAAAGAATTTTAAGTGACAAAGCCAGTCTCCGAGTCTTCGGAGATGGGGCGGTATATAAATTGAAATAATAAATAAGTAAATAAATTTCGGGGCATCATTAGCAAATCATGAAACCAGGACTTTAATATATTGTTTCACCTATATTGCTTAAATCCAGGCCATCTAGTCTACTTATATTTTGCATCTACACAATCTCTCTATTTGGTTTGGAGTAGCTTTTCATTTTGTTTTGCAGTTATTCAGAGGCTAGACTCAACATTTCTTCCCATCTGTCTTGATTGCTAATTGGTCCTGGTTAAGATACTGTCCTTGCACATTCAGTTTTTTTCTTCTTGTCCATAGCCTGAGAAAATACTTTAGTGGAGGGTCCTGGAACAAATTTGTAGGGTGATAGCATTTTTAGACTAATTCATTCTTTTTAAGATTCACTTTAAAAACTATTTTCATGCTATGGCTAAAACTTCTCATTTTTTCCTTCCTTTTCACAACCTTCTTATATACTTTAGGCTCACTTTTTAATTACACATATTGCATCTATCCCTTTTTGGAAAAGTAAACAGATTACTGCTGTACAGTATATCATGTTCTTATTGGCAGTGTCTGTTTAGAATAGATCTTTCAAAAAGTTTTGATCAAACATCGTTCTTATGTTTAGAATGTAGGTCTGAAACCAAACAGCAAGTGTGGCTTATTCATATTTCCTAATTGTTTTACAAACTGGTCCTCTCTTAGTTTTCCAATGGGAAACTAAAGCTGAATATTATTACTGTTACATTTTTTTCTTTTCAAAGCATATTATCAAAAATCTAGGTAAGAGTGCACATTGTGTGCTTCAAATTATTTCCTTGGCAATTTTTTGCTAACACTTTCTTCACTGTTGTCCTTCCTCTTTAAATAGTACCTTGGTGTATGAAAAATCGTTTTCAGACTAGTGAAAAACGAAATATTGTCTGTTCCTCTGAAAATTCTGCACTTGATTCTTCTACATCTGAAACTTTTTTCTTACCTTAATGCAATATCTTTGTCAACCTCTGATCACATTATGTTTTAGTAATATAAAGGACCAACCTTACTTGTACTTGTGCCAGATGTAGCTTTCTCTGCTGACGCAGACTGATCAGTTTCATACATTTTGGCCCACAGTTCAAAGTCCATTTTACTTGAACGATACTGTTCTGTGCAAAGGAAGATCTCTGATCTACACACTTACTCGCAAGTTAATTGGCCATATTCCATGAAGCAGGATGCACATCATCCCAACCAAATGTGTATGCAGTCTGTTGTGATACACTTGGGATCTTACTCTTTTTTTGTGTGCTTTACATAGTGTTGCTTATCCCATAAGAAAATACCATGATGGGCGTGCACCTGCATAAATACCATTGAGGTCAATCTCAAATTCACCAGGTTTCTAAAAATCAGTTATATAAAACAGTAGCAATAGGGCAGTTCATAGTAATGGTGATCATATAGTTGTCTCCTGCACTAAATCCTGTTGTATTGCTCTAAATAGAATCTCTTGCTTCCTTCAGTTTATTAAAATGTCACTTTACTTGGAATTTTAAGTATGCTGACTTGATAAATTCAGCATTTTCAACTATTAATTTTTGGCTGAAGTTTAAAATTTAAAGTTGATTAAAACAAATATCTTAATTGAAAGATGTCATAGCTTGTAAGAAAAAAGATCCAGCTGAAAAAAGGTGTTTCTGTAAACAGCTAAAAAAAACCTATAGAAGTCACATGCAATTGAAAGAAAAAAAATCTACTCTTTTTTTCTCCTTAAATGTTTCTAGTGCAGTTTCAGATTGAAACAAGCTATGCAAGGAACATAATAAATTATTGAAAGTATTATACAAAATCCATTATTTTACTTCTCAGTGTTGTTTATGGTAATTTGTGATTTTTACTAATGCTTTTATTAAGAAAATATCAAAGGCATATTACCATAAAACCAATAAAACAATTTCAAATAATAATAATAATAATAATAATAATAATAATAAAAATATTTCCCCATTATCAAGGGCAACCTTTCCTGACTGTTAATTAATTTCAAAACCAGTGGCCAGGCTGGTTAAATGTTTCTTTGTAACCTTACCCAGATAATTTCATCTTTGTGTTAGTTTAAGGGCAGTATTTTTAAATTGTATATTTTTTCTGTGCTTGGATACCTCGCAAGCATTTATAGTCTAGCCATATCAATTTTCCCTTCTGCTCCAATATTTTAAGGATTCTAGATGTATATCTAGAATATAATATATAATACCTTTGCCCTGTAAAAATATGATTAGAAACAGGACCTGATTAATCTGTTCAAATTTTTAGATAATTTGATTTTGAAAGCATCCCACCTCTTGGCTCAATGTATGTGATCCAAAAATATTAGAGCAGTCCAGCAAAGAATTTATTGAAATAAAATTTCTGATTCATAATACTAGACTACTTTAACCATAGTAATATAGTTTGACAATAAAATCAATATTTGGTTCTAAAATTATTCATTCAGCTCCACTTAATTTAGTGAATATTTTCAGTCGGTCAAGGTAAGTGTAATCCATAACAGTTACTTTAGAGCTATAAAAGAGGCTCTCGAACCAATACAAGGGAATTATTTGTAGTTCAGGGTTGAAATGAGGGATGCTTGGTGTTCTCTGAGCTTCGTGGTTTTCTTGCAAGTGTTTCATTACCCAGACTAGGTAACATCATCAGTGCTAGTACTAGTGCTCAGAGAGCCTCAAGAATCCGTTAGGCTTTAAAACTATTCAGGTTTACTTTTATTTCTGATTAGGAAAATAGGATGGAAAATCAGTTATGTTCTTGCAAAATCACACACAAAAATTATCTCCGCATTTTTAGCCACATATAGCAAAAGTAATTTATAGGATTTGCACAAGAATGCATTACAAGAACAGTTTAAAGAAACCCAAGAAAGATCTCTTCTTGGATTCCTCTGGTTTGGTTTGTGAGTGAAAATGTTCATTCTATGACTGTGCTGGAAGTGGTACTATTAGGAAGAGCACCTTATTTCAAAAGGTAGAGGAACCTTTGAGTCTAGCTTTATTTCTGACTATATGGAGGCAGCTGTGTAGTTTTCTTGGTAAGGAGGAAGTTTGCCATTGGTGGTTTCTGATGTGCTTTGCAAGTTGAGGATTTAGTCTGTAGATCTGATACACATGGCTTGTCATTTGGCTAAAACAATTTTTAAATTAAAATAAGTTTGAGATTCTCTAGATTATAATTCTGCAGTTGGTCCCAGTTCTGTGCTTGTGGAAGCACTCAATAATTTATTTTAAAACAGTAGCTTTACAATTGTAAGGACAACATTGAAAACTAATAAAAATAGTTATTCTGCAAAGGTAAGGTGAAATGGACTTTGGTGTTTTTTTTCCTTTTATGCTGACATTAATTTTTGGAGCCAGTAATATGAAGAAAATTGTAAAGTGAATTGATTTTATGTGGTAGGTGTTAACACAAATTTAGAAAACAACCTAGAGCAATTGCAGATAACAGCTAGTGTTTGATATTCTTAATATTAAAACCAATAATTGAGCTTTAGGGATGTAACTACAGTCTGAGTCCCTTCGCTGGGACAATGTGTGCACTGGCCATTAATGAAGGGTTGACTCTTAGGTGATTGCTGCTTTTGGTAAATTACAATTTTAAAAGCAGGATCAAATAGAACCTCTCTCCTCCCCCCCCCCAATTATTTTGAGGACCAGTTGCTGGATGTAATTAGCAGAGCTGTACATATAATGTACATTTAGAATTTGGTTTAGTATTTTTTCTTCTACAAAATTTAGAATATTAAAGTTACAAACTACTGTGTACGCAGCAATGACTTACTAGCGGAAATTTTTTTTCTAATGCAATAAGAAAATGTTTACCAATATGTCTAGCTACTATACTGTGCTGAACTCCCCATACAACCTCCTCTTGAGAAATACTCTTGACAACCAAGATAAGATATTGTATGACAAGCTACAACTGATGCAGAACTAGTAATGCTTTGCTGTTATATTTTACATAATACAGAAGTATTTTGCACTAGGCCCAGTTGAATATCTTGAAATAATTTGAAATTGGAATATAAACAAAAGGTACATAAAATGCATGTTTCATCTCTTGGAAACACTTGAACTTAAATTGCTTCATGATAAACTACTATACAGTACAGGAAACTAGATTTTTGTTTGTCAGTTTTTGTACTTTTTTGATGATAGCATAAGTCTAAAGGCAAAACCTGTACGTGTTTACATAATCTAGAAATGTTGTTTCTGATCATCGCAACTTTGTACTTCTGCAGGAGTGGAACCAACATATCAATGGAACAAGTCACAATCGACGTAGTCAACTTCTCCTTGAAATGTAGGCATTTGAAAATTGTTCATAATTGTACTGTTTTTTTCTTAAAAATTAAGCATTTCCTTTAAAAGTTAATATAATCTTGGATTGTATTATAATAATAGACTTTTTTAATTAATTGCTTATACACAGATTCAAAAGGAGCTTCTTTTTATACTAAATGGAGCCTTTTGACCACCTATTTTTTATATGTTTAACTGTTTGATCCTGAACATTCTACCAAATCCCCCCCATCTCAACTAATTCAATAAATCTTCATATTTCATTTCAACCTATAAACTGCTGTTGATGTAAATAAGACTTTTCTATTATGACTATAAATTAAAATGTATGGAAGCTTTCAATATGCATGTAGTAGAATCTGGAATTTAAAGTAATATTTATAGATGTCTTTAGAAATTCAAAATTCAGTATTTTTAAAGTACTGCCTCACTGATGTAGTACATTAGTATACTACAGTCTAAATGGTGTTCCCTCATGGTTGTGTTGATACAATCTTTGGGGCCTTTTTTTCCTTCAAATAATAAAACAAACAGAGCAAATTCAGCCAAAGTACAAAAATATGTAAAAGGCCCCTCCTTTGCAGATCATATTTTATCTAACAGAATCTAGAGTTGTTTTCCATTTTCTGGGCATACCTACAAGAGCCCTTCATCTCTTGATAAGCTTTAGTTGTTTCACTTGACAGCAGAAAAATGTTTTTTGCCAAATATAATGGGCCATGTCTTAAAATGCATAAATAGTGCAGAAATGTAGGAAATCATTGATTTTTGTTTGCTTTCCTTACATTGTCTGGTATGTTGCCTTGAACTATCTAACTGACTATAAAGAAAAGAAAATATCCAAAGGTCAATGTATTGTCAGAAGGGGAAAAGAAAGTATAATGGCTAATATCTCATTCATGTTCTAATTTAATGTTAAGTGAGGTATTGATGTTACATATCCAAGTACATTTTCATTCATTCATTAACTTTAACAGAGAAATGAACTAAACTAGATAGGCAATTGTTAAGCACAAAATTATTAAATAAGATTCACATAGTTTTTGAGCATAACAGTGGTTTGACAAGCAACTAAAAACAAATACTTCGTTATTTTACTGGATGTAAATCAGCAAATAATCATTTCTTTTTTGATCTCCTATAGGAAACAAAAATTAACTGTGTCAGAGTGGCTACTAAAGGTATGCTTCAATTGTGTAGTTTTTCCTAGCTATAAATCTATAACAGATTCTTTATATATTGTTAAAAAGATTTACAAAATCCTTTTATGATATTACATATAGATTACTTAAATGTATAAGAAATGGAAATTTTGAGTTCATTTAATATAGAAGCCATAGTCTTATAATATATGCATATGATTTTTCCATTGTTTCCATTTTTGGCTTTCTGATGCTGCTGCTTGCCTAATGTTAAGCATTATGTATGAGAAATGGATAACACAGTATATCTAGGATTCTAGGAACACCACTGTTTTAACAATAGCAATAAAATCATTATATTGTAACAATGCATTTAAATCTCAAAATTAATTTTTGACAATTTTGGTTAAATGCTAGGAAAACTTGACTCTATCAGAAAACAGAGACTAATCCACTCTATCTGGAACATTCTGTAAAAAATAGATTTTAAGAACACTATAACAATTCCTTACATTGTGTTGCAAAGAATTTTCGTTGAAAATTGGCTTTTCAAGCATTACCAGAAAAATGTTCTTAGGATAAATGGGATCAGAAAGCCGAAGATATGAATTGTTGTCCGTGCAATTTTCTTTTTTCTTTTAATATTCTTAGTACATCCCAAACAACATTACTGACATGTGCTATTTATCTTATACATTATTATAACATATATTATTTTTGCATGATTATATGGCCAACACTCATTTTTATAGAAATATATAGGCAATTAATTGATTTTGGATATTCTTCATGATTATATAAGCCATATAAATGTTAGCACAAAGAGCACAATTGATGGTAATGAACAATAATGAAGTTTCTTCCATATATTATTCCTAGTCATGTGGAATTTTGTTTAACTCCAGAGTTAAATAATTAATCAAGAAGACTAATTTGGTCCAATCTATTATAAATGGATGAAATATTAACAATTGTAATAAAAAAATTAGAAGTATTGTTCCATATTTTGATAGCTGAACTTTTTTATTCCTACGCTTATCAAAACAAGAAATCTTTTCTGCGCTGAAGTTGGTACCATAGCAACAAATAATATCAAAGTAGCCTCTTAGTGAAAGGGAAAAGATACGATCCTGCTTTCATGTAAAACATATGCTAGTTCATTTTATGTTATAAAAGCATCCTTGTCAGTATTTTGTAAAACTTTTGAAAAGCCTATAGAGTTCTTAGGGATATAGGACTGGGGCCCAATGTATACCACTTGTTTGGCAATTCCCTTCCAGAATGGCAGTAATTAAGGCAGGAACTGTTCTTAGCCATGTTTTTGAAAGAAGGCTAGCCACTTGGTATCTATTTGCTGTCCTGTTGGTTGTAATTTACACACCAGTAAATGTGACCTCAGTCATTACTTATATATATGACCTCAGTCATTACTTATATATATGAAATTGACTGAGATCTCGTAAGATTCAAAGTAATTCTGCAGATACTATATTCCTATAGTTGGGCAATTGTTATCCTTTTTAATACAATTATTTAAAATATTTTAATTGTTTTTCTAATCCCTCTGATACATTTCACAATGCAAATAATGTCTGAATAGGCCAGAGGTCTCAAATTTGGCAGCTTTAAGACTTGTGTTCTTCAACTCCCAGAATTCTCCAGCCAGCTAAGCTGGCTAAAGAATTCTGGGAGTTGAAGTCCACAAGTCTTAAAGCTGCCAAGTTTGAGCAACCCTGGAATAGGCACTTGACCTATGGAGGAGCATTAACACCTGACAGAAATATTTTTTTATGTTGCAATACAGGCATTCTTCTGTACATAAATTGTAGTAATAATGTTTATTCTTTATTATGTCCTGGTAATATTCTGACCATAACTAGTTCTGCAAGGGAAATAGGAGCAAGCTTTCTGGAAAGACTGTTTATAAACCAAAAATTTGGGCAACGTAAGATTTTTCCAAGAAACTTCATTTAATATGTCTCCAGCTGAATTTGAAGGGTTTTTTTTAGTTGATTATGGCAAGCTGACTGCAGTAAAGATAGAATAGTTATATTATCTGGTTATACTGTGACTTAAATAGAAATTACATTTGAATATTAGTTTTTGATGAATAGTACAGTACAGAGAATCCTCGCTTTCTGACTACCTCATATAGCAGTGATGGCTAACCTTTTTGCCATCACGTGCCAAAAGTGGGGGAAGCATAGTGTGTGTGGGGTCATCTGTGTGCCCACACCCATAATTCTATGTGCCCTGCTCCCCATGTATGCGCATACCACCCCCACAAATGCGCGCAAGGTCCCCCAGTGCTCTCCCCACTTTTGGCATGTGATGGCATGGTGGGCTCAGTAGGGCCGTTTTTTACTCTCTGCTGAGTCCAGAGCCTCTCTAGGAGTCTGGGGAGGGTGAAAATGGGCTTTCCCACCACTACCCTGGAGGCTCTCCAGAGGCCAGAAATGGCCCATTTTCCAACTTCCAATGGGATCAGAAGCTGTGGTCGCGTGCCCACCAATATGGCTCCGCGTGCCAACTGTGACACATGTGCCATAGGTTCACCATCACGGTCATATAGCAACAATTTGAAGTTTAAAAAATAGCTTCCTCAAGTTTTTTAAAGTCCTGAATTTTATGACTATCACAGCATCTCACAATCAAATCATTGCTATTTATGTGTTTCGCAACAGGCTTGTGACAACCAGAGTTAATAGATAAAGCAGATGTTAAGTGGTAGGTTGTTATCATGTGATCTTTCAATTAGCAACAGCAATACTTCACCAAAGGAGGAATAAAATCATAAGTTCATCATTTTTAAAAAATGTTTTTTATTGGATAATAGAAATTGATAACAAATATTCAAGTACAATATATTACATTATGTTAAAGCTTTCTTATAAGCTATTTTTAGCATTTTTATATTTTTATAATAGGATAAGGTAAATTGAATATATAATTTTTTTGTACAGCGGTGCAGTGAGCAAACGCCCTTTCTTTATGGCATATCTTTACCTTCTTCCACTAGGATTATGCAAACTTTACATTAAACAGTAGCAAATGGTTATTTCAGTTCATAGTATATTTCTTCTTATGACAGCTTCGTATATTTTAATCTCAAAATAATTTCAAACCACGTTTCTACATCTATTATTTTTTATCTTTGGATCTCAGCCTTTTGGGCAACGCCACACACCCCTCCACCCCCGGGACAGGCCCAGCCTCCTCTACATCCCTCTCCATCTGTTCATCTTCAACCTCCCGTTCCTCGACCCCTGCATATTCTATCTCTAGTAGGGCTCCATGTTCTTTCATAAAGACCTCAGCCTCAGTGATAGTGTTAATTTTAAATCTGTTCCCTTCCCAGAAAATCAGTAAACCTTCCGGCATCAACCATCTAAACATGATTCCTTTAA
>JANHFP010001150.1:65449-79076 GCA_032468135.1 Calamaria suluensis
AGAATCTGTGAGAAAGCAATGGATGGAGGAGAAGATCACTGTGCTTGGCTGCTTTTGAACCACACACGTTGTGTAATACCTTTATGTCCTCCTTGCCAAATTCCTGGATGGGTTCCTATTTGATACAAACCTATATATACTAGAATTAGATCTCTGCTTGAAGAAGACAATGTAAGTTCACAAGAGCAACCTCCAAACATATTTTGTCCTTTCTTATCTTCCTCTTGTTTTCCTAGTAAGAATCCTGCATTATAAAGTAATTCTTTGCTAAACAAGTTTATTGAAAGTTCAAGTAGACAGACTAACTTGTACAAAAATATCAGTGACATCGCAGGGGGCTGACATCTAAGTATAGTTTCCAATTTCAGCTAAAACTCTTAACTCCCAGGGATCCTTTTTCTTTCAGGCTTAAGCTCAAAGGCACAACCATGAAAGATCCAAGTCGTAGGAGTACTAGTCCAAGCATTATCAGTGAAGATATGATCATGAATGGTCACTCTCATGAAGATGATAATCCATTTGCAGAATATATGTGGATGGAAAATGAAGAGGAATTCAACAGGCAGGTAAGTGAGAGGATACATTGCCTCCTGTGGTTTTTCTTCTGAATAATTGCAAAGATCTCAGTTTTTTTCTGTTAACCCAGTATTCTTCCAGTGTTTTCTGTGAATCTTTAGACAAAAAAAATCCTTCATTCCTGTTTGGTTTGAAGAACAGTAGATATTTGATGGTAGTTCCATTCCCATTTTGCATTTGCTGTTTAACTACCAATTGGTGTGCAATGCTATATATATGTTGGGTTCTTGGTGCTGTTTCCTTGCAGACATTTCACTACAAGGCTATGTAACATCATTAGTGCATTAGATGGTGGAGATATACCCTGTTTCCCCAAAATAAGACATCCCCTGGTAATAAGCCCAATTGGGCTTTTGAGAGCATGGCAATAAGGCCAAGCACTTATTTCAGGGTTCAAAAAAATATAAGACGGTCTTATTTTTGGGGAAACACGGTAGTTGTTTTTATATATAGTCTGCCAAACTTGGTTGCAGCTTAGTTTCTCCCCAGTTGTATATCTAATGTTTCCCGGTTATCTGTTTCCTTGGTTAATTGTTTTAGTGGTAGTAGTAATGATAGTAATGGCTCAGCCTTCCATCCTTCTAAGGTGGGTAAAATGAGGGCCCAGATTGTTGGGGGCAATATGCTGACTCTGTAAACCACTTAGAAAGGGCTGTAAAGCACTGTGAAGTGGTATGTAAGTGCTATTTCTATATGTCTGCAGAAAAAGGAGCTAAGAGAACACCAATGGGTGGGAGGGGGAGGGGACATTTTGGGTGACAAAGGAAGTAAAGGAAGAGCCTTGCAGGGGTCAGACCCAATGTTGTGGAAGAAGCAGATATCTCAATTTCCTTTTCTGCATTTGCCCTCAGTTGTGCAGCTTGTGGGAGCTCAACAGCTGAGCTCTCCTAACATTGGGAAGGTTTTTCCTCAGGGCTCAGACAGTTCCACTCAGGTCCCTTGATAATAGATTCCCTTCTGTCATTCCAATTCAAGATTGAAGAGGAATTGTGGGAAGAAGAATTTATAGAACGTTGCTTCCAAGAAATGCTGGAAGAAGAGGAAGAACATGAATGGTTTATTCCGGCAAGAGATCTTCCGCAAACGATGGATCAAATTCAAGACCAGTTTAATGATCTTGTGATCAGTGACAGTTCGTCACTGGAAGATCTGGTGGTAAGCATCCAATTTTAAAATTTGAATTGTTTTAGTCTAGCACCTTTCTTCAAATGTTACCAATATACTTTGTCAGCTGTATCACTGAGATGTGGCCTTCTGACAACAATAAGTGTGCCATCTTATTCTCCTTCTGATCTTTTCATGTAGTCCGATTGCAAGTTTTTATTTTTGTCAAATGCACAGGTGTGCATTGGGAGAGAAGAATACACAGAACCATTGGGGAGGGTAAAAATTGGATCTGTGGCTAAACAATTAGGAAAGTGGTTTAGTTGTTGTAGGGTTCAGAGGTCTCACTATTTTTTAACTTCTCCCTCTGCATTTGATACCATTTGAAGGTCTGGTAGATGAGAGAGCCTGCATTTGCCGTACAATTAAGCCTACTGGCAATGGTGCATAGTACTGTTTTCTAATAGTGTAGGCTTTAATTACTTTTTAATTAAAAGCGTAAAATTAGGCTCATATGAAAATGAGTATAGATCGTAAAGTATAACTAGAACATTAAACATTTAAATATTTCCATGATTTTTAAGCCAACTTGTGGTTACTTTGATGTCACAAATGATGTAACTTATTTAAATAGAGGAGCCAGTTGAGCATTACATTTTAGCTCATATTCAGCATACATATATTTTTCCCAAAGTTACAATGTTGGTAACAATATTTGTATTCACTGGGTTTGATAAATTTTACATAAATTTGCTAATAAAACTCCTATTCTGAAGAAAATGCATTTTGCTTTTAAATGGTTCGTATACAGGCAGGAAGGAAGTATGCCAAATTGTCACCCACTGGCCATGTTTTTTGAGAGCACTTTTTTTTTTTACAAAATCCTGGTACATTTTTTAGCTATCCAACTAATTAAAATCCTACTAAGGTGAGAAAGTTGGTGAATCCTTGGGTACCATCCATAAACCTGCCGCCTTATTAATGGATAAAGAGGTTATGGTTAAATAAACAATATTCCAAATGATATTCTGCATTGTGTCTTTATTAGGCACATTCAGACAACATTGCTTTTCTTTGTTGGAAAAAGTATGTGAAATAACCTGTGTTAAGTCATTGAGTCAATGAGAGAGCAATCAGAGTTTGAGAGGCGCTCTTCATGTTTTTTAATTTTGCTTCATTTAAAACATCCAAGAAGAAAAGTAAGAGAAAAAATATTTTAAAATAACAAAAGAGTAAAAATTGTTTACAACAAGATAAGTAATTTATGTGAGACTTTGTTATGTGTATGTTAACACACACACACTGACATCCACAAGGGTTTCAATAAAATATAATCATATTTCATTGTAATTGTCCATGCATAATCTATGTCAATAGCCAACTCATTTTTAGGATGCATGTAACATGTTATCTTCAGGCTACTGGGTAATTCATAAATTTGTCTTAAATTTAAATTTAGTTGGAAGAACTAACCTCTTGGGAATAATAAGGACATGGAGAATTCATTTCCATTGTTCATCTGTCAGTTTCCTTGAGGTCAGTATGTAGTTCAAAAGAATGTTTGCATCTAAAAATTATAAACCTTGTTTCAAAGTCAAAATATATGTAAATTATTTCTTCCAAGAAGATAAAAGCATGTTTTCATGAAGTATTACTAGAAGTGCATCATTATGATTTATTCCTCATCTCTGAATCTCATATTTAAGTCATTGTGATTTTCATGTATGTTCTGAATTTATCAGTTATTTAGCTATTCTTATTCCATGGGGTATTTTCTCATATAAGTATACTGAATATGAGTAAGAGATATATAGAAGTTTCTTTGACATTGACAGATGGGAATCATTCCTGTAAATGTTACCCCCTGGGATATCCTAAAGACTTAAAAAGAAGGGTTTTTAATAATTTGCATGGAATTCCTTTATATGTAAAATAGTATTTTAAAAAAAACTCAGTTCACTATTTTGTAAACATACAAATATGTCTATAAGAGAATGTATGAAGCAAAATGAATGTTGCAGTCAGGAATGGCTGAGTTCTTGACCTTTAAACCAACTGAAATGTTGAAATGCTGATAAGAGCAGTTTATGCTAGACAGCCCACAAATATCCATGAATTGAAATGGTTGTAAAAAGGGGTGGGCCAAAATTCTTCCAAGCCAATTTGAAGTATTGATCAAGAAGCATTGAAAGCATTTGATTAAAGCAATTTCTGCTAAAGAAGGTTCTACTATTGCTATATTAGTAAAGTATCACATACTTTTTCCACCAAAGGAAAGTAAATGTTGGGTCAGACTGTTGAGTAAAGACATGACAGAATGCAGTGTTTTAACCAGATTCTCTTTATCTATTAATAGGTTTTCAGTGAAGCTCAGATCCCGTTGTAAGTCTGCAGGGTTACAAATAGTTCTAAAGATCACATAAACTCTCCCTTACAATATAGTAGATACAATATCATAGTCTGATGATGTTCTCATTTGGTAGGTATCCTTAAAATTCTATTGCTTTGATTGTAATTAAAAAGCTTAGAATTTTTAAATAAGATTAACTACTTTTTTAGCTAAAATTTCAGCCTGTTATCACTTGTAGGGATATTGTTTTAAAAAACTTGATAAATTCTAAACCCAGCCCAGTGCAGACTTGGGGACAATGTATTGCACTTTAGATGTTTGCATTGATACATTGACATATTACCCTTCCTCTGTGTGTGAATTGTTGCCTTGGCTAGACCTGCCAGTTGAACCCTTAATATGGATGAGCAGTTCTGTTGTGCTAATACCAAATATATTGAACCAGTCTAGTTGCTCTTATAGGTAACTTACCTGTCTTTTTAATACTCTGAAAGTAATTAAAGCAGTTTTTTTTAAACATAGAACATTTAAAGTTCCATTTTTTGGTCTCAATAAAGACTTAAGTTCTTTCATAATTGCCTGCACTTGCATATTAAGTTCATCCACTCTGCCCTGAATTCACATGCTGGGTTGTAACTTATAAGGCACAACATCGTTTCATAAGAACAGAATTTGTATCGTAATAAAAATATATGAAAGTCCCTACGGTATCATGGTCTGCATCATATAGTGGCCATACACAGGCATCCAGAAATGTGGATAGGAAGGTAATAGATTTAAAATCTTAGGACTTTGCCAGATCTCACAAGATTGATTTTGCATATTTTGGGCAAGAATGCCAAAATCTTGTAAAATGTCAGATGACATTACCAAATATTGAGAGATATGGCAATTTTCTAAAATTGCAATACTATATTTATTTATATTGGATACCTGCACCATAGATAAGCTAGAGTACCTTTGTGGAGCATAATCACTCTGGCCCACAAATTGAGAACTGGTAGATAGCCTGGTCTCCTTTCAAGTCTAAATTGGAACTCCATCTGATGACAGGAGATTAATTAGTTTACATATGCATTGGGCAAATGCATATTTCACATGACCTCAACTTCTAGTATTGTAAATAAAAAGAATTGGACCTGTATTTTCTGCATCATGGATGATGTTATGCAACTTTATCATGTCTTTTCTTACTTACTTTCAGTCCAAGTTAAAAAGCCCTAAAGTAGTCATTCCTCATAAGGAACCTATTTCAGCCCCCTTATAATTATGGTGTTGCCCATTTATATATTTATTATTTTGCAGGTACATCCCCAAGTGTGCATAGTATTTAAATTTAAATTTTAGACAGATAGATAAATGACATTCCTTTTTTTTAACATTTTCAGTTCCTTTCTTAAATCTGGACATGAGATTTGTCATTTTTAACAAGAAATGCTCTCTGAGTTTTCTTGAGTTGTGCACCCCAACTCCATCATTCTTTTTTGATCACTCAAAGCAACCTCAACTCCCATTCATGGAGGTTACATTTGGATTTTTTATATGCCTTATTTTGTGCTTAAGCGTATTGATTTGCGTTTGCCATTTTGAGGCCTGTTTACTCAGTTTGGAGAGGTCCTTTCAGAGCTCTTCCCAATATCTTCATTAAAAAATGCACATCTTTATGCAATTTAGCAGATTGGATCACCTTACTCCTTAACTTGAGTTTATTTATAAACTAATTAAAAACACCACCAGGGTTGAACCAGTGGTGATCCTACCACTAGTCCCTGGGAATTTCACTTTGCACTATTGTCTACTTGTCCTTTTCTTATTCTTAAGCCAATTTCCAACCCTTAAGAACATAAAGCCATTTTTTATCCCTCAGCCTCCAAGTTTGCTCAAGAACCTCTTGGTAATAAGGGAGATTATCAAAGGTGCACACTGTCTGACGGATTTCCTCCTCTACATTTTTGTTAATACTGTCAAAACAAGTCTAGAAAATTAGTCTAGGAAGAGCAGTATGTGATCCTCTAGATCGGGGGTGTCAAACCTGTGGTGTGACTTTCTCTCCCCCCTCCCCTTTTGCTAAACTGGGAGTAGTGGTGGCCAATCTGTGATGCATCCAGCCTGCAGGCCACGAGTTTGACACCCCTGCTCTAGATGCTGCTGCTGGTGTATTACAAATATGTCTTGCAATAGCCAGTGGAGATACTGAAAACTACAATTTAACATGATCTGGAGAGCCACATGTTGTTCACTAATAAGTTATTGTTGTGCAAGTTGGTTTAGCTCCATTGAAGGAGGAGATTGAGATCCTGGATTGGGTGCTATCAAATCAACCCAGGGGATCCTGATGTATCTGGCATGTAAGATCACACTCTAAGCTGTTTCCTTGGCAAGAGTATCTTGCTTTCCCTACTGAGGCCTATTTTCAGGAGTGTTTTCATTGCAAAGAACTCCTGTTAAACTTGGTGCAAATATGTTCAAAAGAAAACCTTAGGCTCCACAGTCTAAGCTTTTAAAATCTCTCTCTTCCAGGTCAAGAGTAATCTGAATCCCAATGCAAAGGAGTTTGTTCCTGGGGTGAAGTACTAAATATATGAGTAGACTGGGCCCTCTTTTGGTGGATGTAGCACAATTTCCACACTGTGAAGCCAGTATTAGAAGATTTAATTGTTAAAACGCTCTCTCTTCTTGTCACTGTGTTACACTTACGCATTGCCAAAGTTTTGTTAGTCTTGCATGCTTAATAAAAGTGCTGAGACTGTTATTAAGTCAACTGCTGTCAGAGGTTAATGAATTGGAAAAGTCCAATTGGATCCAGCCTTTCTGTGAGGGAGACAATAAGGAAGGAAGCACCAGTCATGTTGAGAAAAGTACCAAGTTTCTGAGAAACTCTTGCAATTTTAGAAGGAGTCAGACTTTGATAAAGAGTGGTCTGTTTTAATTAAAACTTATGGCGGTGTTGATATGCACCCAATAATGCCTTAATGTGAAAATAAAAGCAAGGTTTATCTGATTATGCAGATTAGCTGAATTTCAGTACTGCTATTAATTCTTCCCATTATCAAGCAAAACTACTTCATGCTGTTCTTTTTTGAGGAAAGTGTGAATTGTAAAAATACCTGAATCATTTTTACAGGTCTGTATAGAATCCTTTCTCTTGGATACAGATCTGGTTGGGGGGAGGTGGGGGAGAAAATTTGGCAATTGAGATTATATTTGCAGCAAGTTATCATGTTGGAATGTTTGTCCCACTTCTGAGTTTATATTTAACGTGATGTGAAGTTACACATCACAGATTCTTCCAGGAATCCAGAAACATGGCACTGCCTCTGTAAAATTTTACAATCTTAAAAATTGGATTTAATTGTAAAATTTAGCATTAGTGATTTGAGTGGTGCTTTTCCCTTGCTTTGTTTAATCATCACTACACAATAGTCTACAGCACAACTTTTTTTTTAAAACACCTAGTACAGTTTTGGCTTCTTAAACTTCATATTTGGGTAGCTTACGCTGCCTTATGTGTTCAGTGTGAATAGTGTTTAAGTTGAAAATATTGTAAAAAAATTATATTTTTTCAAAAATATTTAAAAAAAATAAATAACAGTAGAAATGACAAAATGAGTGTTCATCTTATTTGGAGCTTGTGAGAATGCCTTTGTTATCCTGCTCACACATTACATTTACAACAAACAGTGTCTGTGTCAGAGATAAATCCCAGTGTCTGAAATAAAATCCCAGTGTCTGAGATAAAAGATGGAAATAATGAAAAATTATTTGCAATTCTCAGAAATAATCCAAATGACATTCTTGTCAGAGAGAGACCTCTATTAAAAAAAAGCAAATTCAAGTAGGTGCAAATGTGTATTCATTTTGTCCCTTTATTTAATATCCTGGTTTGTCTTTATACACTATTAAATGCCATAAATATGGAAGCTTTTAAAATGAAATTGTGACCCTTTGAGATTGAAAGTGGCTATAGTCTTGCAAGCTGCCCGTGAAACGATAAGATTGGTGGTGCAGCCATTCAGGACTGCATGTAGAATATCAGGAATGTCTACTTGAGATGCCAGCATTTCAAGTAGACAATCACAAAAGCCAATTAGCTGATACATAAAAGCCTGACCAGAGCTTATAGTAGTTGATCTGGCGTGTAAATTCCTCAACACTGCTGCTCCTTTTCTACATGTGGTAGCTTGTGTTTAGTACCCTTGTTTAATGATTGTTACAAATGTACAGACTATTTCAAGACCAGGAGAGTGACTTGAGATAGTCCAGAACCAAAATGGTGTAGTTCGGAACATATTAGTCTGTTCATGAAACAGAACAAGACTGGTTTGCTTCAGATGTACACTAAAAGAGAGTTCGGGGCAAAAGTGTTTTTGGGAAAAATGAAGTGAAAAAACCCAGGACATAAGTGGTGGCTGAATGGTGAATTTAAAAAATAGGAGTTATAATCAACAAATTAAGATACAGGAAATCCTCAATTTACAAAAACAATTGGGCCCAAAAATTATGTTGCTAAGTGAGACATTTGTTAAGTGAGTTTTGCTCCATTTTACAACTTTTCTGCCACATTTCTTAAGTGAATCATTGCAGTTGTTAAATTAGCAACCCGGTTGTTAAATGAATCTGGTTTCTCCCTTGACTTTGCTTGTCAGAAGTTTGCAAAAGGTGATCACATGACCCAGGAACACTGCAACCATCATAAATATGAGTCGGTTGTCAAGCATCTGAATGTAAATCACATGGCCATGGGGATGCTGCAGTGGTCAAAGTGTGAAAAACAGTCATAAGTCACTTTTTTCAGTGCTGTTGTAACTTCAAATGGCCACTAAGTGAACTGTTGTGAATTGAGGACTATCTGTACTGTATTATAATAATGTACGTGACTGTACTTTAATGTGCTGCATGTCATATGTTCTGAATTATAATTTCCTTCATGTACTAGAGCACATTCTCAGTCATGCAATTATAGGGATTGTGGTCCAAACAATGGGGAACATCAGCTTAAAGAGGACTGGCCTTAAAATTTTCACATTGAGAAGCCATATAATCTGTTTTTTATTTTATTGTTTGTACTTACTTGGCAAGTATATAAGAAAATTCTTGAATAGGTATGGTAAGGGGTTTGGGCCTCTTCACATGTCATTGGATCCAACCCAAGCTACCTTCCCACCATGCTAATGTAAAAAGATGCTAAATGTTTAATTTGACAAAATATCACGTTTCCCATTTCCTTTTTTTTTTAACTACTAAACTACCAGTTCAGATTTCTTAAAATTTCCTCTTGGGTATAGCCTTTATTGGTTGTCTCTATAAGACAAATATGCTAATGATTGCAAAAAAAGGAATAGATCTTGGGTGCACCATTTCATATGTGTATATATAAAAACAGAATTTGATTCCTGGAATCACATCTAATACATGTATTTGTAAAGAAAATCTTGATAAAAGTGTTCTTCAGATTATCTGCCACCTATAAATATTGTAAGAAAAAAAAATCTGACTTGTCAAAGCAAAACTACTGCTTAACTTCAATTTTTGATTTCAGATGTTACGGGCAATGTTTTAGTTCAGCTATTACTCCCAAACAGTAGGGAAAAAAATGTTGTTTATGGCACAGTCCCAGCAATTGATATAATTTGCTCCATTACACAATTGACAGAAACAACCAATGACATAAATATAATATTGTATTTCACAGACATTACACTTTTAGGGACATTGTTGTCCCCACACTCCCCCCACCCCCCAAAAAATACTGGTCAGTAAAATCAAGGTTTTACTTGCATGTAAGTATGATGAATGAATGTCGCATAATTAGGACTGACTGCAGTAATTTGATCTTGGACCGCACATGATCAGCTCCATCAGATCTGGACTGTTAAGATCTGGTTGGGAACAAATAATATTTTGTGTATCTTTTTCATCTACCATCTGGGTTTTGTGGCCCACATCTGGCAGTCTTCAAATACATGTCTTCCAACATCAAGAAAGTAAACTCACACAGGATACTTACAAATCAAAATGAACAAAATTATTGCCTTTAGTGCTGAGTTAGTATTATTGAGTTAGTGTGTTTCAACAGTGCTTAGGTGAACCCTTAAATCAAGTTTTCCACTTTTATAAAATCAACTTTTATTCAAGAATAAAAGTTCTTGAATAGCCACACAAATGTCCTCTGATGTGTTTCAGTCATTGATCTTGACTGATCTGAGACATTTTCACTGGAATAGTTTTAAATACAGCTAAATGTTTCTGCAGTCTCTGCTGTTAACTTTTCATTATACTACTGTATGAAGAACCCCTTCAAACCTTGGTACACATCCCTGATTCATCCACTGTATCGGTTGCTTGTTCTGGGTTACCAGGATCTTTCTTTGTCCTTGACTTGAAACCTTTGAAAACAGGGCACACTGGTACATACTTTAACCAGTGAATCCTTTTAATCAGACCCATCCCAAATGGAAAATCGTAACTCTTCAGTTTTGCAGATTCGTCACTGTTGGCATGGGCTCCAGCCTTCCACTGCACTAAGCCACGTTCCTCTTGAGTCCCTAGAAAAGAGAATGCATATTTCAAATCAGGTGGTTTTGGAAGAAAGGCTTCAGGGATCTAATTTCTTCACAAAAGAAAGGTGCGCTAGTAAGGTCATGAAGTAGAGAGCTACACCAGGAGATTAAAGAAATGTAAAAGTTGAAATAATAAACTATCTGAGAAGAGCATGGTAAATTTATTTTCCCATGATGGGATCAACAGTATTAAAAGGAACAGAAGTGTCTGCTTTTTGCATCCCATCCCACAAAATAAATCAATTGGTGGATGGTGATAGAAAACACGAAATTTGTTTTCAATGTGGTTTTATTACCAAATTAACTACGTAGCAGGTGGGAAGTTCCTATCCTAAATTCCAGGGAGATAGTTATGATACCACAAAAAAACAACTTCTAGCCCCTTAACATTTAGCATATTGTGGCATGAGATTTTGGTAGACTAAAAAGCAATTGGTTCTTGCAAATCCTTGCCATAATAAATATTCTAGCCTTTTATGATGCCATGAGGTAGTTACAAAATTAAAATGCTAATGTTATGAGATAGGGCTGCAAGAATCTAACATAATATTCACTACATCTGTCAGGCTACAGTAGTAGAAGGTTAAAATGTTGAGAGTCATCTCTACCTCTTAATATATCTGGGAAAGCAGAAACAAAAAAGAAATACAACTACAATACTTGTATATCTAATTCTGTATTTTCTGCCATTTCTATGTATGAGGTACTATCTAGTGTAGTATCAGCACTAATGCAAGTTACCAGAAAGCATCAAATGATCAAGTATAGCTCACAGTGATCAAAATACTATATATATTATTTTGGATGAATTATGGGGTTACTTAAATCTATCCTTTTGAAATACAGGCTAAACACTTCAAAATAATGCAGTGAAACAGGTGTACCTGGAACAGTGTTGTCCAATATAAATGCAATGCTGCCCCCAACAAACATTTCTGTTGTTAAAAGCACTCTTAATATCTGGTCCGCTTCAGCAATGCCTACAAACAGTAATAATTTATGGTCCAAAATACGATCAAAATATGATTGATATACATCATCATTTCTCAAATTTATCTTTGTTATACCCCTCACTCTATTTTCTTTTAGAGTAGGAAACACTATATAAAGCACAATAAAGAAAAGGTAAGCAATGCAAAATATAAGTGACAGGAAAAGGAAGGGAAATACACAGTAGCCAAATCAGGCTTAGCCAAACACCCTTCCCTCCATCTCTTCAATCTTTCTGTCCTTTTAAACCACCCATGCTTACACCATGCCCATGTAGCATATCAGTTCATACTTTGACGTTGGTCTTTTAAACCTCACATAAATGGATGAAATTGAGAGACACTCTTTGAGGATTCCACCAATTTCATCCATCTATGACTTTCTGGCTCTCCCTCTTCCTCTTGACTTTGATTTGATCCTCATCCATTCACTTCATATAACCAAACCACCAACACTACATAATTCTAATATAGTTGTCATTAAAGGTTGATTCAGCACCCATTTTCTCATTTTGCTACATGAGTATCTTAAGCACCCCATTCCAACTGCACCTAGCTTTTATATTCACCTAACCTACCCAACTTTCACTTCCATAATAATAATAAAGTGAGCAGAGCTGTTACATGTAGTCATGTTCACTTCTTGTGACATTTATTTTTCTCAACAGCATATGCTATCTTCAACCTTTCAACCAGCATTTGCATATCTTAAATTTTTTCATCTGCTTTTCCATCTTATTCCACCAGGATATACAGTAGTTACATATATCACTTTTTATCATGTATAGGCATAACCTGTAATAGTTGTTCACCGCATTTTCACTCACAACTGTATTGGGTTTTAACACATTAATTGCTCACTGTGTCATAAAAATTTAACATTCACAGGAAATCATTTGGCCTTGCTGCATATTTTTTTTTACTTAGGTTTATATTCCAAACTCATCCACCTCTACTATCACTCAAGTATTCCTTGTAGATTTATCAACATATTAAAACCAAAGAAACCACACATATTCTTAGCTTCCCTCCTTCCTGGAGTTCATACATTCACAAATTGTATAACTCAAGCTTAATTGCTTTGTCACATATTTTCTCACATTCATCCATCTCTGTAACTTGCTGGAGAGTAAAAATCTGATCTGCATATTTTCTGCCCAGCATAAAAATGGACGGTTGCATTTTCCAAATTATGTAGGTTGTCACTTTTTGCATCTTTTTAATCTGAATCCCGCCAAACCTTTCCCATGGTACATGAAATAAATGGTAGTTTTTTCATTCTCTTTTCCTTTATGTAGGGCAGAGAATTTCAACCTATAAATTGTGGTCCCCTGAGGACCTAACCCTAACCCTAACCCAACCACAGGCAGCAGGCAGAACCGCAACCCCTCCAGTCCATGGAAAAACCTCTCCACAGAACTGGTCCCTGGTGCCCAAAAGATTGGGGGCTACTGCTTTGGATGACAAATATTTAATATCTTCCTTCCTTAATATATTTTCCAGCTTAAATGATTGCTATTATTTTTTATAACATTCACTGTCCAGACCCCTCACCAATTTTATGATTCTTTTACTGTCCTTAAAATATGGTGGGCTTTCCTCCCTCTTTCTCTCTGTCTCAGCTCAGTCCAGGATGCTGACAATGACATGTTGTGAGATGGCAACTAGGAAATGCCGCTTACTTAAACAACCAACAAACATAGCCACTTCCAGATCGTTGGTTCAGAAGAATGGAAGAAAATTCAGAGTTGTGTTTTCAGTACCTGTATTGATAGCATTCGGATGTGAATCTAAGTAGTTTGGAAGGGTAAGCCCAAAAAACATTGCAAACCCCAGGATAAAAAGATTGCGGGATGAATTCATGTCCACAAACTGCAGATTGGAGAGACCCACTGCAGTGATCATACCTGCAGAAAGAAAGAAAACTTAAATAACAATAAATAAATAAATATATTGGTGGCACAGTGGTTAGAATGCAGTATTGCAGGCTAACTCTGCTAACAGCCGGGAGTTCAATCCTGATCAGCTCAAGGTTGACTCAGGCTTCC
>JANHFP010001150.1:114194-127034 GCA_032468135.1 Calamaria suluensis
AAGCATGGCAGGGCTGCGGATCGGTTTGGGGGCGTGGCCAGCCAGCGATCGCTACCGGTTCTGCGAACCAGCCCCAAGTAGCATTTCACCCCTGGCTGGGTCCTATAATTTTAAACTGATTAAAGCTTTTATTTTTTTTTTAAATAAAGGAAAAGGTGGATCCAGAAATAACTGTGAAGAGACTTACTGTGGACCTTACCCCGAGTCTGAACCAGAAGTAAAAGCTGTGGCTGATTTTCTCAGAAAGCGCAAGGATCGTATTAAAGCATACTTGACAATGCACTCTTACTCCCAGATGGTTCTGTTTCCATATTCATATACAAGAAATCAATCTAAAGATCATGAGGAGCTGGTAAGAACCCTTCTCTTTAAGTCTGCGCTCAAGAGGCTCTTTTGTGATTGTTTTTTTGGACTTGGATTTTTTTTTCTTCCTTAAAGAAAGAGTACAAAGGACACTTCTTCATTAAGAAAAAGTGGCTAGATGAGTGCCTGCCCGTAATGTCAACAAGAAGTTGTTATCAGGGCATATTACTACATAATAAAAGCAAGTAGCGATGGCAGTTTGGTTTCCATGCTTCTTCCTCCACCACTTATTTCATTTGAATCCAGCAAGCCATTATTTACAAAACAGAATCAAAGCATCATGCTTTGTATAAAATACTTTCATTCTCTTAACAAGCAACTATCTGTTTCCACATCTGAACTGAATCTGCCTTATTTTTGGTTTATGTGTTTACTGACAAAACAGACTTTCGGATCAGTATCCATCTATCCACTGTATTTATCATTTTGAAGGATGCTTCAAGTCTGAGAGGACTATAGAATATTCAAGACAAGTATATAAAAATATACAGATTCTTGTAAGAGAAAATGCATAGAACATTTGCACTTTTTATATTTATGTACAGGGGAATTACATTGAAGGTTATAGCACAATAGTTGCTAGGCACAGAAGCAAGTTTGTATGTTAGATGCATGCATGTCAATTGGGACCAAACAAAAACATGTGTGTTGAGTATTTCTCCTAAGATGAATGTTTGTAAGCCATGCTTTCTCCAAACCCCAAACCAGGGAATCTATCCCACTAGAATGAATCAAGAACTGAAATCATGGTTTGTCGCATGTTTAGATATAACAGAAATAGTACATTAATTACTACCAATTAATGAAAAAGAATTCAGGAATTAAAATTCCAAAAGCACTGGATTGAATGCCCTCATAAACAATTTTGGAGCCAGAGGGAGTATGTTAGTAAATAAATAATCTTTATTTTTGCAAAGGAAAGTGAACGATCGAATGGCCAACCCATCAGACTGATGATCGCTAACTTGCTCTCGGCAATAATAGCATCTTTCAAGGATGCAGAACTTTGTACACACTGAGATAGTCTGGCTTTACTGACAAAAGGATTTTGCTTGTCCTGTGCTCTTCATGGGTTTTCACTGTGTTAACTCAAAATTGAAAGACTGCTGCATTTAAAGCAGGGTATCTCAAACGGGTCGACTTCAGCCCCCAGAATCCCCTAGCCAACATTTTTTGGGAGCTGTACTCATTTGTGGCAGCTAAAACCCACACATCTTAAAAGTTTCCAAGTTTGAAATTGGAATGCCATGTTTTCTCCACAGTTGCTGACATCTGGTAAGATAGAAGTGCTGCCCCACAAGGACAATGTTCTTCTTTGGCTCTTCTCCTGTAATCTGTTGCAGAGGCTCAATTTGGGGGAACCCAAAGCTTATCCGTCAACAGCATCTGTTCCACTACTGGACAATTATAACCACATTCAAAATTAAATTTATTTCTAGTCACATTTTATGCTGCTTTTGCTAAATGAAAGCCAATGTTGGCCTTGCACATTTTAGATCCCCCCCTCCCCCAAAAACAATGTCAGCCATAATATACCAGTAACAAAAGGGATTTCAGACTATGAACCAAAGCAAGCAGACACAGTAGAACTTGTGAAAAGGACAGAAAAGGGTAAAATTTGACAGCATGCCATCACTGGAAACAGGGAGACTAATAAAAAGCCATGGGCACACAATAGCCTAGTTTTTACATCATGGTAAACCACAGGTAGGGTTTTAATTTCAAGGACACTAGGTCTGGGACTGACATCTCTTTTGCTTGCTTGCAGCTTTAGCTTTTTTGTGTTTTCTGTAGAAATGTAAATCTTTTAATTTTGTTACAATGTTGTGAAGAATTCAAAATCTCTGCCCCATCCTTGGGAAACTTAGTCTTAAAGACAGCTGATGAACATCCAGAACAAGATAACAGTCTTTTTGCGATCAGACTTAAACATACGTCCTCCATGATGATTAATTAAACCAGTTCTCTTCTTTCCAGCAACTCTTGGCAAACCAAGTGACTGGTGCTATTAGAAACGCACACCACAACCGCTACCTGGCAGGCCCTGGTGCACAGACAATCTGTAAGTACAGTAGGAACAGGAAGTAACTCTCTTTATCAAAAGACCATTGCTGAGCTTGGGTCCTTAATACTTCTGGTTTCTCTCATAGATTTAGCCCCAGGCGGTTCGGATGACTGGGCTTACGACCAAGGTATTAAGTATTCTTTTACTTTTGAGCTTCGGGACAGAGGAAAATATGGATTCTTACTTCCTCCGAATCTCATTAAGCCGACCTGCTATGAAGCGATTACCGGAATCAAAACTATAGCTTCACATGTGATTGAAAATACAGCGTTTCCCTGAAAATACAGTATTTCCGTCTTATTTTTTTTTGAACCCCGAAATAAGCACTTGCCCTTATTGAGGTCTTATTATTTTGGGGCGCGTGAAACAAAATGGAGTTCCTCTTGCCATTTTACCTCATTTACACCTCTATCTCCCTAACCCTAACCAGAGGAAATGGTGGGGACCAGCTGCTCATGCATTTAAATATTTTTGGGGAAGTCTTATTTTCAGGGGGGCTTATTTTAGTGCATGCGCTCAAAAGCCTGATTGGGCTTATTATCCAGGAAGGTTTTATTTTTGGAAAAACAGTGTATGTAAAATATGCAATCCCATTTTGGCATTATATAGAATTACACAGAGTCCACTTAATTCACATTGTTTTACTATTTTAATTTCAAATAAGACTTATTTCCCATGTTATTTTCCTATGACTAATAGTATGGGTAATGAGGCTGTTCAAATGTGATTCTAAAGGATGGCTTTCAAGCTCATATGAACACAACATTGCTCAACTGCTGTTAAAAGCAGCTGCAATTCCCCCCACCCCCAAGAAAGGTACTATTGCTTTAAAAGGTCAATTGAAACTCTTAAGGTAGCTGGATAGGGGTGGGGAATTACTAAGGTGTAAGCCTAAAAAAAATTGTGGCTGCTTTAATGAGTCGCAAAGTAGTGCTATCCTTATGCAAGGTTCAAAATCTTTCTTTTAGATCATTTCTGAACTATGATGACTCTATTAGAAATAATTGATTTCCATGTATTAGTTGTAAGTACATTCAAAGGCAAATGGCCAGATTTTAGGCCTTTTTCTAGAAAGAAAGAACTCAGCCTTTCGGCCTTATGTTGTTAACAGTGCACTATGTGAAAATGTCATAGAACCGGGAAGCAGAGGATCAAACCTGCATGAAAATGAGGCTTTGTAGTGGTACTGGTCCTCAACTTAGGAAGAATATAAAATATTTTCCTTCATAATTTGGCAACCGTGTGGTGCTGAGACTATCAGTGCTTCAGCCAGCAACATTAAGTAATTTTAACAAGAACTAATAAACAAAACCATCTTGGTATCTTATAATTATGGTAATAGCAGAAATAGATCACACCTGTAACTGGATCTTTGTCCATTACAGACAATGAGAATATTTCCATCATTCTTCTTTATGATATAAGCCTCCTGTCTCATTAAAGAACAGGCTAAATTACACCACCTATGTGCAAGAGATAATTATAATCTAACATTGCAGATGGTAGCGCAAATCTTAAGAAAAAAACAAAGTGGGAAGTTTCTTCCGCAAATTATCCAATGGCACAGAACACTGATAAACTGAAAGAAAAGGATCAATAATGGAGTGGGCTATTTAGAGAAAGAAAACAAAAGAAGAGGCAGAAATAAAACAACCTCAAGTGGTTCTGAAGCTCTGATACAGTCTGAAGCCCATCTGTGGATGGTCTTGGGTGAAGCTAAACTGAAATGCAAACTGAAGAAACATCTCACCCAAAACTAAACTTGCCAACTGGTCCTTGTTTGTTTGGAATGTAGGTGCCTCTCACTGGCTGATCATAGAAAAAAAGCATCCTTGGCTAGAGAGACAATTGCAGTCAGCAAAACAAGCAGCTAAATAACAAAGTCAGTGTGTTCAAATAAACAAAAAGAATATATTAGCATCTGCATTTTTAGATTATGACCTAATACATTTCAAGGACATTTGATGAGGATGTCTAGATAAATTTCAGATGGAACCTTTTTCAAAAGCATATTAACCACAAACTAAATTAAATATCAAAGGTCAGTTTCAGAAGTAGCCCCATCTGACACCTGCCCTTGAGGAAGAACTGGAAAAATAATCCCACTTTTTCCTGTAGTATCTGAGGAATTCCACTGAGCATGAGTCTGGATTTATCTCATCTTCATAATTAAAAAAATAATTGACTTCATCTACATAACATGCATTGTGTTTTTCAAGATTCTTTTTGGATGGTAAAGATTATCATCTCAATGATCTTACTGAGTAGTAATCTTACAATGGAGATGTTATGGAAAAGAGAAGAAAGAAATGGGAAAAAATCAGAACTGTTTTCTTCTTAAAAATTTAATAGATGATAAAACAGCTATCCCAAAATGCACATTTTTACACACTTAAACACAAGTGGCTTTTTAAATAAAATCCATGGTTAGAACTCTGTTGTAAAACATGCAGCAAAAACAGACAAAGTGGCCTTCGTTTTTTATACTAAATACTTTTCCTTGTCATTCTGTCTCAAAATCTACACATCTACTCTTTTGAGTATTTTCAATCTTGTGGCAACATCATACTTAAAGGAAATAAGACTGAAAACATCAATATTATCAAACAGTGAAACAAAACAACCTTAGGGGCCAGGAGACTCTGGCTCAGGACAGGCACATTTTTGGAACATATGGTTGTGAAAGTTTCGTGTCCTCTGTCTTATCTGATCCAGACCCTTGTTGCACAGTCTTGCGTTTAAACAATCGTAGGCTTAGCCGTAGCAACTCATTGTCCACCACTGGAGGATTTGTGTAGGTTTGCTTTGTTGTGCCCTGTTGGACAGGATATGACTTACATTAGCAATGATAAGTATGATCACTAGCATTTCAGGAGCAGCATACTTTATTCTGTAAAATATATAAAAAATATATTTACACCATTGTATATGGGGGATTGAGATTATTGGAGACACAGCACCAAAAGTTCTATATCAGTGGTCCCCAACTTTTGCAGTTTGGTAGTCCAGCTGGGGTGGTGGTGGCATAGCTCAACTTGCACAAGTGTGTATGCACGCTGGCCCTGCCACTTGTGCAAGCTGATCTGGGAACCCACAGCTCACACGGCCTGGTTATGAATAGGCCATGGCCTGTGGGGTTGGGGACCCCTGTTCAAGATGAAAGATGTCCAAAGCAATCATAACCCTCCTGCAGACAGATAAAGACGAGGAAGAAGTCAAAGCAGGAAACTCCAAATATTAAGAATCCGGTACCTTTTTTGTAAGATTAAATGTAAATCTATTTTTCAAAAGACATTTTCTGCCCCAGAATTCTGGGAGAACACAGTTGTGTTTTTGGGAGATGGACAGCCATAGAAATATGACACATAAAAATGAATGAATGAATGAGTGTATTTTGAAGATTATGCTTGCTACAATATTAAAAAGCACTTCTGAATACCATGCATTTCACAAAAAGACTCTGAATATTATTTCAGTGGAACAATAGCCGTTCAACAAAGTGATAATCCCATTTTTAGATCTTCTATTAACTTCATGTTGCTTTCACAAAGAGAAGGAAAAAAGGCTTTAAAAATAAATGAGCAAAATATGTTGCAGCTATGTAACTGGATGACTGCGTGGACAATGATTTCAGCATCAAAGATTACTTAAATGTTAAAATACGTTTCAGGTACTCGCCTTTTCATTTTTCACAAGCTGCTTGCGGATTGTAGAATCCCTCCGAAAGCAAAGAGCTTTACAGCAAGGTCCCAGGTTGCACAGCAGTCCGGCTCGCTCTTCTTTTCGCAGTAGGGCAGCCATATTCAAAGCCCCAAATTCATGCTCAAAAAGGCTCTCTGCATCTACAAAGAGGCAATATAGCGATGAGATCTAAGGTATTCTGAAATGGGGATTCAGAACTCCAATATCAACAAAGGCAAAGTCTATCTTTAGAGAATAATGTGAAGCCACTACTTCTCCCAATATCCAGTTCCCTAAGTCTAGTCCAACCCCACTTGCCTTAGCAATGGTCACCAATTGGTGGTCCCTGGACCATTTGGTGGTCCATAAGAAAATGTTGGTGGTCTGCAGAAAATTATTTTTTTATTGCACTAAATACTATTTATCTTTTTAAAAAAATCATATTAGTCATCCACAGGATTTAGAATTATGAGTTTAGTGGTCCCTGAGGTCTGAAAGGTTGGTGACCCCCACCTTAGAGTACCTCGCTTCTCCATGGCAGGAAGAGGAACAGATTACATGATTGCCTCTGGAGAAAGGGAGATTTTATACACATAAAGACAGAGCAAAATTGTTTCAACAGAACAGGCTCAATAAGGTCTTTACAAACTTGTATGCATTATTCTGGTGAGCATGTTGCTCTGACTTATAAAAGGACCCTGCACAATTAGAAGTAGTCTTTTCAGAGTGACACATGCTCAAAAACAAATATGAATATGACCTCCTAAGGTTTTCTAACTTCTCTTCATGATCTGCTGGGAATTAACTAATTACCTTTAGGTTTCTCCAAAGACCTCTGGCAAGTTTCTTTTATCTTTGTAAAGAGCTGAGGGCCAGCCAGTTGTTTGGAAATGCCAACTCTTAACATGACAGCAGCTGGAGTAAATTTTAAAAGAGCAGCTCCAGGCTCCCGGGGCTCTTTTGGCTGTTTTGGCATCAGGCTAGACCAATCTACATCAATGACATCCACCGGATCTGCAAACATATACAAAGGAACCAAAAATAAATTTGAAGATAATTTTCATTTATCATTTCAGCCCTTTTCATAAATAAACAGCAGAAAACATGAGCATATAATAACTAAAGCAAACAAGTAAAACCTAAGAGGAGACAAGAAATTGTAGAATAAGACAAATGCAAATGTTTACTCTTAAATAACGTTATCCCTTAAAGATAACAAAGTACCCATTAGGCTGGCACAAAAATGGTTTCCAGGCTGAAGATCAGTTGTAAATCTCATTCTGAGACAATCACTATCCCGCTCAAAGAAAAAAACAAACTGGATAAGACCCCCTTTCAATTGGCTTAGGACGCTCATTCCCTATTTAGGGTATGGCTGTTTTTGTCTTCTTTCAAATCTGCTTCCTGGGAAAGATCCAGGAAATAAAATAGACTCCGACTTATTTCCAACCGTTGCAGAAGCAAAAGGAAAGTAATGAGAGGTGCTCCTTAGCCCAAAACAGACAGCCTTCTTCAGTTAAGAAAAGACCCTGTCATTTTTTAAGGAGAACTCGCAGGGACTGAATCACTGAACCAGGCCTGTCCTGTCTTTGTTTTAAAAATGTTCATTTAAAAATGCCAGATTTGCCAATTGATGTGTCATAGCCTAATCCAAACAAAACTGATTGGGGAATCCGGACAACTTTGTACCCATCTTTGGCCTGCCTCTTATGTACTCGGCTATGGCACTGATATTAAACTGTTGTGGTCTGCCAGCAGACTGAGGAGCTGACAGTGGAGTCAGACAGTGAGGAGGCTGGGGAGGAACATGAGACAGTTCTGGACTCTGGGGAAGGCCAGGATGAGGGATCTGCGTCTGAGGCAGAGACGGGGCCAGGGCCATCTGGACGTAATACACAGACTCCGGAGCCCCCAGAGTCAGACAGCGAAAGGCAGAGGAACAGAAGGAGCCTGTTCCTAGTGCAGGCATGTGAAGAGCTGCCAGAAGGCAAGAGCAGTTAAAGCAAAAAGGACGACTCGAGAGTAAGGCCAGGAGATGATTGCCCCCTCCCATAAGGCTTAAAAGAGCAGCAATGGCTCTAGGATCTTTGTAAGAAAGCAACGTTGCTACATTTGTTTCTTGTTGGACTCTCTTGTTCCTGAAATTCGTGGAGTTTTTGTCAAGAAAAGCCTTTGGCGTGTTGCCAAAGAATGCAAAGGTTGGTGATAAGGCCGGAAGTACTGTTTCGGAAGAACTTGCTTGGAATTAATTTGGACTAAGCTGAGAATGAGGTAATCTTCAAGCTGTTCTAATAAAATATGTTTGTTAAGGACTGATTGTGTCTGGTAATACCTATGTGGGCCTAGGTCACAACATAAACCAGATATTTCTTAAACCAGTTTCCCACACTCCTCTTTCTCATGACCAGTTGAATTGGAACAGCTCTATTAACTTTATCAAGCTAAGATTATTCATTTTCTTTGTGCATAGGTTATGCAGGCTTCAGGTTCTGAAGTCAGAAACAATAATTTTGGAATAGTAATTTGGCTTTCTACTACACATACGACTGACGTAAATGATTTTTGTTAAGCTTACCTGGCATCTTCTCGTCGTCTTGCTGATCGTCTCTTTTTTCAGCATCACCTGCCAAAATTTCATCCAATTCATCATCACTGATTGGCTCATATTCTCCAGCACCAGATTCCATTGACTGCATATCATCTATTTTTGTTTCATCATCTCCACCTGCAAAAAGACAGAAATGTTGCAACATGCATTTATTCTGTCAAACTCTCCACAGATCCAACAGGAATGGCATGCTAAATGAGATGATGCAGAAGACCTAACCAGGTTTGCTTGTTGTTTGTGTCTGGAGCCAGATCAGAGAAACTGTACTCTGGGTTTAATCTTTTTTTTCATTCATTTCCTTTCTATGAAGTATATAATCCCATCAAAACTGTAATTATCGGGAGAAGGTGGATAGGAGGTAGGTATGCGTATGACCTGTTCCTGTCTCTTTTTTCCCCGTTTCTCTTCCACCATCATCGGAGTTTTCAGAGAGCAAAAATATAATTCATACCGGGAAAAGTTGTGAAAAATAAACTTCATTTGGAGTCTACCAGTAACTATGCTGCTCAAAAACTTTATGAGGAAACCTGAAATTCAAAATGTTCAAATAAGTTTTATTAAATGATGCCATTTACACGTTTGTTCAAAAGCAGAAAAACTGCCGGCCTTTGTACTTTCAGAATGACTTACCTTCTACGTTTTCCACTTTCTCTGCTTCAATTCCATCTTCAAATCCTTGCAAAGAACTTAGGTCTTTGTCCTGCTTTTCCTTCTCCTGGGAAGAAGAATCCAGGGGCGTAGCCTCAAAAGCCTGATGATCTTTACTTGCTTTTGTCTCACTGTGCTTGGATGTTTCTGCTTGAGAGGAAGCGCTGACACCTCTCTCTCTTTCCAGATTTTCAGAGAGTGGGCGTTCTTTTTCACGGTCCAGATCTCTTCGTTTTTCTCGTTGTCTGTCTCGTTCCCGAATCCTGTCCCGGTCTCTGCTCCTCAACCAATCAGATTTAGCTGCATCGCGGTCCCAATCTCTCTGCCTCCCGTCCCGTCTCTCTCTTTCCCGATCATGCTCATGTCGGTCTCTGTCCTGCACTCTTTCTCTGCTGTCAAAGGACCCAGATCTGGAGTGACCTTGCCGATCAGATTCAGGAGAACTTCGCCTTGAACTGTGACTCCTTGAATCTTGTCGATCTAGAACAGACAATTACATCAGAACAGATGGTCAGACTTTCATTTAGAAAAAAACCTCAAAACTAAAAAGGTTTAGCAGGACAACGCATCCAGACACTATACCAAATTGCACAACCTCAGTTTAATAAACCATGGTTTAATGAACTGAAAACAAATCCTTTGCCTTTCCCTATTTTACTTATCACTTCTAAGGGAAAATTTCTAACTTGCAGGAAATCTGCCAGGGACATGATTACCACAGGTAGGAAAAGCTGAGGCTGACAGTATCAATGCCTAGTTCTCTCTTCCTGTTTCATCTTCCTCACGCATCCATTCCACATTCATGTTTCCTCTCTCATCTGAGTCACACTCATCACCAAATTAAAATCCGGGGAAAAATTCAAGTGATGTAGCTTTTTAAGAGCCCAATGACCCATACAAAGAGCCAAGGAAGCAAAGTGTATTGGAAAAAATAACTTTTCCTTTCTTTTCCAGCTCCCTCACTTAAAATAGATCCATTAGGACTACTGATTAGAGGGTATTGTTTTTTGTTTTGCAAACTACCAGCAGCATGTGAACTTCTAAAAAGTCCAACTGTAGGGTATGAAGGAGGAAAGGCAGGCTGAAGGTTGCCATCCCCGAACAAATTATAACTAACCCCTTTATAAAGCAATTGTATAAGGTCAGCCATTGCATCCTGCCAACAAGCCCCTCCTCATAGGAGCTCCTTGAGCCTCTGTCCTACCCGTATCCCAAAATCTGGCTTCCCAAGGACTGAGTCTCAGGGCAGCCCAGGGATAAGGCACAGGAGCAAAGAAAGCCACGCAACAGAAATTACCAGAAGAGGTGCTACGGCTGGCAACCCCTCGTTTCAGCTGATCGATTCTGGACTTCCGCTCTCCTGCGATTTCAAGGCATCTCTGGTCTCTGTCGCTTGAACTGCTGTGTAAGAGCTTCTTAACTGCCGCCTGGTCATCTCCGCTGCGATGGGCAGAATCATTAGAGGGTGATCGGAGTCTACTTGACGTATGGCTCCTGTTGCTACAGAGGCTGCTGCTACGCTTCTGCTCTTCAGGGAGGAGGTGAGGGGTTTCTTCAACCCCGTGAGAAACCTCTGTGGTTTCGGCTCGTGTACGGTGGGTAGTTCTATGGGGCTCCTCCGAAGTCCTCTCTAGAACCGTTTCCCCACGCTCTGGAACGTCTTCATCTGACCAGTCACTAAATGTTGTGTCCTCCCTCTTGGGAGCAGCTTCTACTGCTGCAGTTTTCTCGGGCGCTGCTTCCACCACTTCTTCTTTCGTGGTTACGGGTGGTGTCCGGGGGCCTTTTTTCTTCTTCTGATGGGGGCCACTGTCTTCCTCAGAAGCCTCAGAATCTCCCTTGGATCTCTTGCGCTTCTTTTCAGCATTTTTCTTTTTCTGACCTTTCTTGGGAGAAAACACCGGAGTTTTCTCTACTGGCGGTTCACTGATATAGCGCTCTAACCCACCACCATCATCCTCTTTCTTCTTCTTTGCTGTTTTCTTCTGTATTTTAGCTTTCTTCTTGTCTTCGTGCATGTGATCTACTGTCTCGTGCTCTTCAGAATCCCGTTTGCTTACAGTATCTTGGATTCTGGTCCTTGTACTCTCATTTCCCTCTCGCTGCTCTCGCTGTTTGTCCCCAGAAGTACCTCGATCTTTGTAATCACTTTCTTCATAATGTCTCACGCTTTCCTTTCGCTCTGGCTTTCTGTCGCTCTCTTTCCAACGGCTCTGCTTCTCTTCTGAAAGGTGTGAAGGGCTAAGAGAACGTGATTCTTGAGGACGTACAACCTGACTCAATAAACGCCGTTTTTCATCTATTAAAAAAAAAACAAGCATGTCATGACACATCATTTTGGAACATATGTAGGAATACACTTTAATGTACAGCAAAGAAGAAGAAAAATCCAGCTATACTTTTTTGTTATGAGAAGAGGAAATTATTCTTAAGCCTGGATGCTTAACATGCAAGTTACTTGTAGGAAAATCATCAGCATGTATGCACGTTCTTCTTCTAAAAATACCTCCCTCCTTTCCAAAGTCAAATGAATTTAAAAAATAATTGGTTTTAAAGTCAGGCTGTTAAAACACTACTGATTCATATATTTTCTAGAATGCACTTTGGTCGTCTTAATAATGGCAACACAAATTAAGCTATTCCACTTCATAATTAAAAGGGACATACAAACAGTAAACAAAGAGTGACCTGGATAATCTTTTTACACTGGATTTACAAAAGAGACTTATTGAAGTTTTGAAACTGTTGTGAGAAAGGACAAAAAAGAAGTGAAACCAAGTTCTACAACATTTTATGAATGAACTAAAGATTGTTGGAACTAAAAGGAAGGAAGTAGGCCATAGTTGCAGGCAGTCATCACAACATCCCCGCAAACATGCCATCTCAACTTGGGCACTTGGCAAGCGGCTCACAATTATCATGTGGTCATGTGATCACCATTTGTGATCTTCACTGCCAACTTCGACCAAGCAAAGTCAATGGGAAAGCGTGCAGGAAATTGCAAACAGTGATCAATCTGACTTTGGGAACTGTGAACATGTAGTAACCGTGGCAATGGCAATTGGGACTGCCATCGTAAGCCAAAGCAGACACGTGACACTGTGCCTTATAACTGTGTTGCTTAGTGATGGGAGTTCCTGGTCCCAATTGCCACTGGTGAAGACTACCTGTATATAACCAGTAAAAGAAAGTAACTAATCGAATTCAGGTAAAATCCATATATATTGAATAAATCTCCCATGGAATCCAGGATCAGGAAGCTGATCCAGCTGGGAATGAAGCCTTTATATCTTTTCTCTTGTTGGTTCTCTTTACAGGCTCAGGTTGTCTTCTTCTTTGTCATCATGGTGTCCTTCATCAACTACTTCGTTGGGACCTTACTCCCTGCCACACCAGAGAAAATGTCCAAGGGCTACTTCAGCTATCGTGGTAGGATTCGTATTCTTCAATTCCTGGTCTTCTGGACAGAATCGTA
>JANHFP010001150.1:133911-147294 GCA_032468135.1 Calamaria suluensis
GCCAGCTGTGCTGGCTGAGGAATTCTGGGAGTTGAAGTCCACAAGTCTTAAAGTTGCCAAGGTTGGAGACCCCTGCTCTAAGCGGCATCCATTAGCAGCAATCATCCAAGGCATATTTCCATTCCCATTTATTTTCTCACACACAATCACTTGTCTCACATTTTGTTTTGAAAGTTGGAGGGATTCCTTGAAACACATTTTGGGAATGCATGGGGGACAACACAGGGAGAAAGAAGATCAAAACTTGGGTTGAGCGAAACCATGACTGCTTGTTGAATGTTATATTTTGCTCTAGCCTTCTATAGGAGTAACCTGAAGATGTTCTGAACAAAATGATAATACCGAAAAACTAAACAAACTGTATTTACCTTTGCTTCTCTTTTTTTTCTTTATTATGTCTCTCAAAATCACGTCCCCTTTCCTTTATCTCCTTTGGCTTTTCTTCTACCCTCTCTTTAGCTTTATATTTTTCCTTATGTTTTTTCCCTTGGGTGGAGTCTTCTTGTACTGGAGGAGGTGGGCTAGGCGTGCGAGGACCTTTCTTTTTATTGTGGTTATTTTTTGAATTTCTAAAAACCAATGCACAAGCCAGTATTTTAAAAATTTAATCAGCTTGTATTATAACAATATTATCGGAGTGACTATGCGATATGTTCTGACATCTAAAGTAAAAAAGTGACCAAGCAGCTGAGCACACATTAAATGTCCACCTGAGGTCTCCAAAAGTCATTCAAATGAATAATTGTGGTTCTTGATGGGGTTGCCATGAATAAATCTTCTGCATGTGCCTCTGCCTAAGAGCTGGTTGCAAAAACTTCCATTTGGCAAAAGTGTACACACATAACGAGTGAAATTCAATCACTCATTAGGAAAGAAATTAACTTTCCCATCTACATCCTCAGAACTTGCTCCAGTTATTTGCCAAAGCAGATCTGAAGGGAACTGCATTGAGGGAAAAAACGGAGGAGAAATCCTTGTCATAAAAGAGGTCTTCACCTAACAACCAAATGTCAACTCTGAAGTGAAGCTGGCTGAAGCCTTCTTTTGCTGCCTCATAGTTGCCACGAACTCTGAAGGGGGAAAGGGAGGGGGAAGTAGATAGACTGGCTAACAGTCAAAAGAAAAACTTTTCTGATGGGAACCAAGGTCATCCCAACAGATGACCTTGTCATGTTGAAGGAGGAGAGGAGTGACCAAGCAGCCTGCCACCTTTCATTGGACAATGTGACCGGTGGCATCTGGGAAGGGGAACATTTGCCCTTTTAATTAAGCTAAAAGCCACAGGAACTTTCAGAGTTGGTTTTCAGTAGCTGTGCCAATATGATGTATCCAATAAACATATTTTTTAAGAATCTACCGGCTTTTGGTGGATCTGTTACTCAGAACACTGACACCAGGTCTCAAATCAATGCCAGGCGTTTAGCATTTTACAAATTTTGTAGGAATCTCCCTCACAAAAATCCTATTCCATATAAAACCATAGCTTGCCAATATTGCTGGTCAACTCCATATTGGGAATATCCCCACAGGGCCATAGGACTGCTTGACAAACAAAAGCACAAACCCACAACAACAATCAAGGTAAGAGATAACCATGTTGTTATAAAATATGCCATTCTACTTACCTCTGTTGCTCCAGGAGTGGGGAAGATACCGCTGAAACCTTCTTCTCCCTCTTAGTGGCAGTGGAGGAAGATTTAGGGCTAGTCCTTAATTTTGGAGATTTACTTGATTTTCTTGGTGAAGGTGAGGATGATAATTTTGATCTAACTGCCTCCGGAGAAATCTTAAAAAGAAACAATTAGTATTTTATAATATCTAGTAATGAGCTTGCCACAAATAAGAACCAAGTATCAATGAAATTGATCCATACCAGAAAGCAATTCCTTTATCTAATATTCATTATACTCATGCATGCATAGCCTCTAAAAACCACTGAAGGACAAAAATTCGGTAAGTTTTAAATTTCATTATTTACTTGGCAAGAAAACAAGCTGATGTATAGGCATTCATCAGACATTTTAAAATGTAGTCTTAAATATCACTACATGTCATCAGCTTTTCCATGCTGGTAGGAATCATATAATAGTTTGGATTCAGAACTACGACTAGGTGTATATGTGTGTGTGTATAGTATCTATATGGCATTATCAATCATTTTCTTGTGAGCCACACCCATGTGTATATATCTGACTAACAGGAATTACTATCGTGAAGATTGTTAATTTTTTCAATAATGTCCACTTGTTTAGTTATTTATGACTATGCAGTGATTCTTTTCAAGATACAAACCTCTTTTTTAATTACTATTTCTTCTCTTTTGTCCATGTTTTCTTCTTCAAGCTTCATTAACTCTCTCTGGATCTTCTGGCGCTTCATTTCCAAAGACAATTCATGATCATAATCATAATTAACATCTCCGTTATCAGAATCTTAAGTTATGAAAAAGAAGGTAGGAAGGGCAAAGGGAACAAAACCGGTTAGTAAACTCTTTCTTCTGCTGTTACAAATACATGCTGAAAATAATAATAATTCAATATATACTACCATCATGATTTTCCATTTCATTTAAGAATGATTCCAATCACACAGTGAACATGATTTTTGAATGCTATTCAGTGGTGGCAGTAATGTAAGCAGATTCAAAACAGAATACTGTTTTCTCCATTTAATTCTTGAAACAATCTGCATTCTCATAGTCTAGCCATAGACTGTATTAGATGCAAATGTAAATTTTCATCTCAAAGGGAGAAGAGAGAAAAAAATATTTATAACAGGAAGAAAGGAACAGAAATAAGTGCCTTTGCTATTTCTTCTGTATTATCAAAACTGGTTCTTTTAGCACTAGACCATTAGAATATTAATTAGAATCAGTAACCTCTGCAATTAAATCCCTCAGTGTTGCCCTGTTCTTCATATGTGAACACTTTTCTCCTCTCTTCTGCTGTTTTTACTTCCCGAGTTAGGTAGCAACAGCATACAAGGGTTTGCTCTTCTAGAAATTTGCATACTAATGACCTCTCAAACAAGGCAAGACCAGGAGTGCATCCTCATGGCTTCAAAAATTGTTATTAAGTAATCTGTAAATCAACGGTACAATGCAAATCCTCATTTACCGAACATTTTTTCAGCAAAGTTATGATGGTACTGAAAGAATAACTTTATAGTCCATTCATAACCATTTACAACCATCACAACAGTCCCTCAGTCATGTTATTGCCATTACTGTTAGTATGTATTGTTGTCCTATGCCTAAACTGCATTCCCCTCACCTGCCTCCAAACACGCACACTGCAGAGTAGATAAGACTGTAGGGGAAGTGACTGCAAACAAGCAAACTGTTGGCTTTTCTAAACACTGAAAGTAATGCATCGATGCTGACAATCTGGGACTGGGAGCCATGGGTGCACTATATGCAAACAGCTGGCACTACTTACTTCAAATGTCTCTCTAGTCTTTCTTCTCTGTGGCATGGTGGGGGAGTGATTTCGGTAGGCTACATAAATAGCTGATAGTATTATTTTGAAATTCAAAACAGAGCACTCTATGGATAAAGAGTTGTTTGCTCTTCTATGCATCAAAAGCAATGCAATCACATTGGCAACTGGGGATGAGAGTTGCAGGTAAACAATGCAAACAGCTTAATGCAGGGGTGTCAAACTCACGTCATTATAGCAGCATAACATGACTTCCCCCCCTTCACTAAACCAGGCGTGGGAATGGCGAGTGCATGACGCATCCAGCCCGCAGGACAGGAATTTGATAGCCCTGGCTTAGAATATTCTCTTGAATTCTCTTCCCCTCCCATTTCTCCAGGGGTAGGGATGAGAAAAATCAAGCTATTTCTACAGGCAATCTATTTTTTGCTTGATCTTTATAAAAAGTTTAGAATGGCAAGTCAAAATACATATTAATTTGTTTGCAAGGTTTAATGGCATAGTCTATTTACCGTCTCTATTTGTTTCCCAGTCAGGATTTTCTTCTTCACTTTCTGGAGTCCTTTCTTTAGTAATTTTAATATCTTCCTTTCCCCTGTGCCTCCCTCTTGTAGACTCTTTCTACAGAAGAAAACATCGAAGAGTCACTTAGCATTTTTCAAACCAGAACATGAAATCTATTTTAATGTTACTTTTATCTGTTGTGGTGAAAGTTCACAGCTGACTTCATAACTCAACTCTTAACTTTCAAAAACTGTGTGGTGAAATATCAAAATTGATAAAATGTTCTGATAAATTTAATAATATATATTAAGAAACCTACTCAGAGAAAACTCCAGATGAAATGCTAAACTGTGGTTTAGAATTCCAGAAGTTAAGCAGAAGCAAACCCTTGGCTTTAAAGTCCTTGAATATGAAACTGAAGGCTAATACTGATTATGCTTTAGACAAAGCTATCAGCTCATGGGTAATTTCAGAAAATTTCCTATAATCAGATGTCGAACTGTTAGTTGCTACTTCATTCTTTTCACAAAAGTTTAAAGCCTGGATGTTGCAGGTAATCCAAATTCCCTATAATGTGTGAAGTAGAAGTTGTAGCAAACAGCATTTAACAAAGAAATCACAATTTGGAAGCCAGTTTTTAAAGTGGCTTTAGGACTGTTTGGTAATGTTTTGCTCCCACTGCACATTACAGGAAGCAGCAATTAAGAGAAATACAAGAGGGCAGCAATGGAGCAGCCTAGACATGCAAAGGACTTCTTTATCTCTTAAAATTAGATCCCCCAAAGTAGGCCTGTTTCTTATTGATGGTACATTCTGTTCACAAATCAAAAATTGGAATTATAATTGAACTCTACATTTTGTATCCCATGAATTTCTATATAATTTAAAATAGACATTTAATGAGAAAGATAAGCCAAGGGGGAACCCAAAAATTTATCATTGCATGTTTTTTTAAACTAAAAAATGGTTTAATACATTTTGAAAATAACTTTTGTTCTGATTGATTTATGTCAACGTTTAGCGACCACAAGGATAGATTTTCTCTAAAATGATCAATCCCCAACCTGGTTTCGCAAATCTTCCAATAGTAGCTTTTGATTTACAGGCTTCTAACATTTAAATGTATAAAACGTGCACAAAATATATATTTTAAATCAACTGTATAATGCTGTTTCCCAATGTTGTTACCTTCTGTTGATGGTTCTAACAAATGTCCCTAACATCTCTACAGTTGCATGAAAAGCAATTCCTGGTCAAATTATATAATTTACTGAAACTCTATGCAAAAAGAAGCTAACATCTCAATATGATAAGGAAGTCTAACTTTGTAAACAACATAATTCAGAAAAACTAATGCATACATATATATATGAAGTTATTTACAAATTCAATTATTAAAAAAGTGAGTATGGCAGGTGACAAGGTTTGGACACACTTTGGTTGATACAGTAATACTTTTTAAAAAAAATATAGTTGTTAGTAAGGCTCCAAAAAGGCTAACTGATTCTTTAGACCTACAATTAGCCAGGTGAACACAATTCCAAAGATGAATAAATACTGACCCTTCTATCCTCTCTGATTGTGATTATTCTTCTGCCTATTTTCAACAACTATGGGCATATTTAAGCAGCTGTCTGAGCATTTGAAAACAAAGATAATTCACCTTTATCAAGTATTTGAGTCTGTAACAATATCTGATCATTTCTAGCTAGTAAGTTTAACAATGAGCAATATATTTAAGAAATGGAAATTACATGAAACTTGAGATTATGGCAACATCTGTAAAAGTTCTTCTGGGCAAATCTTTAAAACAAAACTCTCAGATCATTGTTACTGACATGTGGAAAAGCTAAAAACAAAATATAGGAATACTCCTCTACAGGTCCATAGTGCAACACTGTTTATACAATGATGAGCATCAGATAATTATCAGAAAAAAAGTACTCTGATCTCATCACATAAATACTAAAGCAAGCCTTGTTAAACCTAAAATGTTTTTGAAATTAAGTGCTTTGGACTGAAAAACCAAAAAATTAACTGCCCACAACTAAAAGATATATTTGGAGAGAAAAAATATATATTATGATTTCAGGTTATACAGGAGCCAGTGCCACAATATTGTCCACATAGAAGGAAGAATGGCTCCAACTTTGTATCAACATAACCTAGAAGCTAATGCCTCACAGTTGGTGAAGAAATTGGAGCTGAAGATATTTCAGGAAGACGATCAAACATACCTTCCAAGCACCATGACATACAAGCCAATCAGAGTTGCCCTGATCTGCAACATGGGTGGCATGCATGCATAAATACTGCCTTGCTTAAAAACAGAAAATTCTGGTCCCAATTTTGGCCTTAAATACAGTGTAAGTGTTCAAGAAGATGATAAATTATAAGAAATTATAATTAAATAAGACATTTTAATTAATTTCCTACGGTGTGTAGATAATTCATTGAACACATTATGGAAACTACTATTCTGTTACATCTGAAAGGAATTTTTAAAAATCCTATTATTCAGTTTTAAACAAAAATCCTATTATTCAATCTCAATGATTAACAAGATATAAAATGTTTAACTTTTCAGTTACTTTGTAAGTAAGGCGGTGTTATGACACCAATAATTAAATTAACAAGTTAAACATATATTTAAGTAATATAATACAAAGTTTATCTCATCAAATAGATTCTTAATGACAATTTCCCCAGATGAATCAGCCAGTTTCCCAAAATAATAAGACATCCGCATTTGATTTAATTTAGAACTTTCTAACAAATAATGCAATCTAACATTGGTGATTATTCCAACTTCCTTCAATGATTTAAAAATACAAGCTGTTATTTTATTATTTATTTATTTATTAAATTTACATGCTGTCTGTCTATGACTGCCACATGACTCTGAAAACTATAGAGGTATATATATGTATGGGGGGAAATGAAACTCAGGCATAGACACTTGACCTGAGTAAAACCTATTTGAAAAAACTTAGAAATTGAAGTGACCATAAGTATGAGCAAATTAAAACTATTCAGTCATTCAACAATTTAGGTATTTACAGTGAGATTCTTTTCTTTGCATAACAACTCCTAACAACATATGTAGCCATAAAGCTTGCTCAGTATGTAGGTCATATTTGTTATAAAAGGGTCAATTTTATGATTATTCTTTTCTGCAGTGGCTCTTAAGTAATTGCCATAGTCATTAAATAAAATCAATGGTTTGCTAAGGATACAGTTTTGTCAAAAGTTGCAAGTAACCAGTTGTTTTCGGTAAAATTGTCACTAAGGTCCAGTCATAATTGAGAACTAATTGTATACAAAGAAAAGAGAGGCTGGCTTGAAAAATACACATCTAAAGCTTATTTCAGCATCCAGAAATATGAAAGAGATGTCACTTAAGTTTGATAATGAAACATCTGCAAGAAAACAACCAAGCTCAGAGAGCACCAAGGGCACTTCCCCAAATTGGCAGTTTTTCAGGTATTACGTAGGAAATTTGGGGAGCTGCTCCCATATCACTCTGGTTCACTTATTATTACATTTGAATAACTGGTGCTAAAAATCAACACTGGTAGGGGCTCATGAAAGTCTGACAGCACTCCAAACAAAAGATTGTAAATTTTCAAATTCCTTCATGCCTTTGCACCCCACTGCTTCCTAAGAAATTGCTCTAGATAGTTTTGGTGAAAAGTGTACTACTTTTCGCCCAAACTATCTAGAGCAGTTTCTCATGAATACAGGATGCAGGAACTATGCGGAATTGGTGAAAATCACACCATCCATTAGATCATCAGTGATCCTCCTGATTCCCTCTATAAATCTAAGAAGCTCATGGAGACACAAACCTGGATCCAACCTATTATGCCCAGTTATATTTTACAGGACACACCTCTCTGTTTCTTATACTATTGTAGAAATCCTGGAGACATATGCATCCTACCCTAACAGGAGAAGGCTGTTCTTCTGTATTATGTTTCTGGGATTCACTCTCAATGTCTTGCCGCTTATTCTTCATTCTTTCCCGAAGGTCCCCTGTAGGCCGTTCTGGTGATCTGTATAATGAAGACAGAAAACACAGCTGCTTCTATAGAATTTATTATTTAAGAAAAATATCTCAGTTATAGGTTTCAAGTCCCGCAGTTCAGTTTCATTTCCCAACCTTTCTTTAAATTTTTAAATTTGATTTAATTTTAAAGTTTTTAAAGTTTTTAAATTTTAAATTTTGGAAATTGTGGTTGTCTGTTGTAAACCACCCCAAGTCTGCGGAGATGGGACGGTATAGAAATCAGACAAATAAATAAATAAATAAAATAAACCTTTCTAATTTCTTGTTTATTTAACACAGTTCCTGTCATGTTTAATGCATAACAAATCAAACTGATTTTGTCCAAGATGGAGGGAATTTTTTGATCATTTAATAAAGCTATAACTACTGTTAACAATGGTGGAGAAAATGCAAACACACTGAAAAAAAACATGAGACATATTCTCAAAGACTAATTCATTTCCTCAAATAAAATAAAAAGTTACACAAATAGACACATTATGATATCCTATGTATTTAACCGTATCAGATAAAACTATGGACTGAACAAATACGTAAGAGTTATTAAACCTTAATTGTGAACATATATTTCAATCCTTTAATCTTTTTAGTTGAATCATTTTCATTAATGTTCCATTCAGAAAATTATTCAATAAACATTAAAGATTTTCCCTTCTAACCAATGACCAACACAAAATGCATAAACAAGGGTATTATTAACTGGACCATGACAGACTTTACTAAACTTTAGAGCTGGAGCTAAGCAAAGACTAACCTAACTTAAACATTAAACTAATCAAACAAAGCCAATTGATCGATAATCTCCAACAGCATCCAATTCCTGACCAGGCTTCACTTCTTTTTTGGCTATTCTCAAAAATGGGTGGGGGCATGATAAATATAAATCAATGATTTAAATAAATAAAAAAATAATCTGAACTGTTTACATTTATCATTAAAAAGTAATTCTGCATGTCTTTCTTACCCTGGTACACATATCACTAAGGTAGTATGCTTGCTAAATTAAAGTCCATGGAAACAAAACAATCTGAACATTTACAAATATTTAAAAAATAATAAATGTGGATTTAATTAATTTAATTTAAATGTAATTAAATTTGTTCTGACACCTCGTATAAAGTTTATAGAATGAGAACTGATCTTAATTCTGAAGGAGAGTTTCCCACTGCTGAAAATGGTACATAAAAGTTTCTCAGGCCCTCCAAGGTTGGCCTTGAGTGTCTGTTAATAAATTCTAACATCTGGATAAAGTCAAAATAAAATACTCAAATATTTAAACTGCTGAAAAGTTGAGATTAACTTCCTGAATTAAACAAAACAAAAAATTAGCAACTGGTGCCACATTTTTAAATATTGCAGTGATATGGTCACCATTAATGGCAAATACTAAACTACATAGAATTTTAAAACTACAGTTATCAAAACATGAAATATCATGAGGGATAAATATACTGAATTATGAATACATTCCCATTCATATGTCACTGCATTAATACTCTGCTGATTTATTGAAACGTGGTATTTATTTTATTTTAGCCTAATAAAATTGGGTCTGTCTAGTCTGTCAACACTTGCATCTTAAAAATCTCAGCTTTGAATTTCTATTTCTTTGACAAGTTATAGATGTGAAGAAGCTGACCAGATAGGACTCTTGTAATTCTGTACTTATGTGGAGCTGCCTGGGAGAAGAAAGACACAGCAGTTAGTTAAGACAGCAACAACAGAGCAAAGGATGGTGAGAGGCAAAACAATAGTGGAATAGTGTTCTGAATGCCACGGTTAATCTGTTATAGGTAGCAAGCATGACACAAGTAGCAAGTAATACTCTCCTTGCAGTAACTTTTATTCATGTGACAATATATGCACTCAATCTGGGGCTATCCTTGAAGAGTATCCAGAAGCTACAATTGGTACAGAATGCAGTGGCATAGATAGCCCCTTGGGTTGTACATGTAACACTGCTATTATATGAGCTGCACCAGCTGCCAGTTTGCTTCTGGATTCAATTGAAGATGTGGGTTATTACCTTCAAAGCCCTTTATGACATGGGCCCAGATTATCTGGGGGACCGCCTCACCATGATGGAACCTGCCTCTCTTGTTCCAACAGAAAGAGCCTTCTTTGTGGTCCAGAAGAAGAGCCTTTTCTGCTGGGCTCCCCACCTTCTGGAATATTCTCCCATTGAGATGAAGTTTTCCCCCAAACTCCTGGTCTTCTACAAGAGCCTAAAAACTTGGCTCTTTTGCTTGGCCTGGGGGCCAACCAAGGGTCTGCTATGTTTGGGGCCGCTGATCAAGTAGAGAAGATCCCCACTGCCAAGCCATCCATCATCTCAGTTTTTAGTGTTTCTGCTCAATCCCCCCCCCCCATTTTAATTGTTTTGGGTCCTTTTTTTTACATTGTAAATCACCCAGAGTCGCTGTATCAGTTAGATGTGTGGCATACAAATTAAATAAATAAATAAATATATTCTATCACTGGTTTACATCTAACATTAATTAGAGGGAATCCTGATCACATATGGCCATTCCCTAATTTTTGAATTCGCCACTTTCTGCACAACAGACTGCTCCATTTAAGAAAACAATACAATTACAAGATTTCAAGACTGCCAAAGTCCTGGTAAATTATCTACTAGAAGCTCTTTTCTGCCAGCACCAAGATCCTGGCATTCATTTCTAACAATCAAAGGAGCTGCCTTCAATTGCACACAATACTTTGGTGTAAATAGAAAATATGTAAACTCTCTAAAGAAGGTATATATCAATTAGAATGAAGACACAGATTAGAAACAGATAGATTATAGATTCGTTACTAATTTCAACAAGAATTATTTCCCCACATATATGAAAGTACAGAAATTACTATCTATAAGTAATACAGAGTAGTTGTTTTACGTTTAAGTACCTAATATTTACAAATTTTGTGGTTTTTGATTTTATATATATATATATATAGATAGATAATCAGTAGCATTGAAAAAAACCTGGCTTGAAGATGCCTGCAGTAACTAATCACCTCAATAACATCAAGCAATTAGTATTTCTTTTTCTACATCTTCAAATCTGAAGTAAGATTGTCAAGTTCAAATCAGAGGGAATACTTGATGTTGTTTCATTCTATGTTAACTACTGAAAACTCAGTATATATCCAGTTTGAAACACATACACACACATATAGCCACGCAACAAAGACAAGCAGATGAAATTTGATCCATATCCCAAAATCACAAATCTGCAACTCACATGCATTTTTTCCTATAATACTTGAATAACTGAGCTTAACTAAACTGTAATAAAAATATGGGTGTTTTCCACAGGTAGAAAGAGAATGTAACATACACCGTATCTATTTTGCCTGAAAGAGATATTGGCAATCTAAAGACTTAATTAAACAAATAACAGGCAGTCCCTGGGTTTGGAACATCTGCCTTAAGAACCACCACTACATACGAACAGGCTGTCTATAATTAAAAATGGTGGATAGTGTTATCCTTCCAGCCAACGAACTGCTGAAACCACACAATGCTTTCAGAAAGCTGGGTGTTTTTAATATACAGTCTGTTTTCAGCAGATCCTGAAAGCACTGCATGCAGTTTGTCTCCTTGACAAAGGGGAACACTGTCCACCATTTTCAGTTAATAGGCAATTCCAACTCACCTACAACTTCCAGTTAAAGACAGAATTAAGAACAGAACTTGCCCTTTACCCAGTGGCTGCCTATAGAAATACTTTCAATTAATGTTCATTCTTATTTATCACTCAGTAGCACATCCTAGTTTGTTACCATCCTCATTTTGTTCGTGTTTTATCTTTTAAATCTTTTAAAGTATTATTAAATCTTTTAACGTATTTGCTCCTAGTTTTAAAAATGTACCAGAACCTTTTTTCCAACAACAAAAAATATAGTTAGTTGCAATTGTCTATTGTGAAAAAATTAAGTCAATGGAAACTAATGTGTAATTTACAAGTTCTCCATATTGTTGTAGGAAAGACAGTATCCCTGTCTTAGTCTTCCATTATAGGATGAATTGTTAGGAAAATGCATATTATTTTTTTGAACATGATATATAAATGCTTATTATTTTGACATTCAAATTTAGCTCAACTTAAAACCCTGAGGTATAGTAAGACAAATATTAAATTGAAGGAGGGCAAGGACTTAAATGAAGCAGAAATCCAAGATGGTTAAAAATGGATGTAAACATTCACTATTTCCAGATGTTTACAGAAGATATAACTTTAGAAAAAATTAATAATGGTGATATTTAATGCTATTATTTAAGATAAATATTTTCTTCACAATTTACAAAATTAAATTAATGGAGTTAGAAATATTAAAATGGATTCCCATGAATTTGCTAATTTTATCCTCTCAATACTAAGTTAACAAGCAATTACCTTGTTAACAACATCAGCAATTATCCTGTGGGAAAGAGCTGCTAAAGGGGAAAGTGAGGTAATGTTGATAAGGACTGAAAATAACTGGAAACATTCAGTATTGAAGTAGGAGAATGAGGCTATTTTCCACTACAGGTTTATTACACTTTTCACAGCCTGTCAAACAACTATATTTGCAGAGTAAATCTGCTTTTTACCCCAGCATTGGTAGCATTTCAGGAACAGCCTTTTTCTCACTCTTCCTACCTCCCTGGTTTTATTTATTTATTCCCAATTGAACTGAGTCTCCATTCCCAACAGAAAAACATTACCTGGAGTTACCCCCCACACACTGGGCCCTCAAATGAGGTATATTTAAAATATAAATAAAAGGAAAGTGCATATCCTTAGGAAATTGAGATACAGATAAAAACAAAAAGTTAAATATAGATTTTTACTTGATTTAAGTTAGTTACATACATGAATATATAATAATCCAATTATATAATTTCATGAATACATTTATTTTATCTTGATACTAAAGAAAGCTTCTTATTTATTATGTTTATATCTGGTCCAAATGCTATGGAATGGTTTACAGACAAAAAAAACCAACTACATGTAACAGCCAAATCAATAAAAATGTTATAAATATTAAAAACCAGCAGTATTAATAGGAAAATATTAATAAACAATTATGGGCTGCTGAAAAAGGTCTTAACCGGGCATTCCTGAAAACAGAGAATCATTTCCCCATCTGAATGGAGTATTATTTTATAAGAAAGTATAATATATATATTTGTGTATGCATCTGTTTTTGTCAGTACACACACACACATGTCTATATAATATATATTAATAATATAACATGTAATATACATGATTATTTAATCAACAGTATTAACATTTGATTTTCGCAAACATTTTGAGAGATATGATTTCCTTCTAGATTTTATTGGATTAATTTTTTTATCATCTCTCAAAATTAGAGGAC
>JANHFP010001150.1:152057-168719 GCA_032468135.1 Calamaria suluensis
AGAAAATAAATTCTGAGCCAAAGGGTCAGGTTGAGGAGCCAAAGACCCATCTGGTGACAAGGATAGAGGAAGCGAGGCCTGAGATTGTATCCCCAAAGGGGAAGCAGGCCGAGGGACAGTGGAAGGACCTGCAGACTCTAAGGTCATGGATGACTGTTGAGCTTTGGCAAAAATCCTTTCTAAAGCCCTATTCCGCTTAGCCTCTGCTTTGGTTTGCTTGGTTTTTGCCTTTTTTGAGGGGTTTGGTCCGGTAGAGGAGGCTAGGCCTCTCTTGCCACGAGGTGCGGACGCCATCTTGTCACCCATATCCCTAGCCACAAAATGGCCGCCCGGGATCTAAAGAGGGAAATTAATCGAATTAAATAAATCCCTTTACAGTATTCCAAACCCCTTGTTTACCAAGCCATAAAAAAGTTGTCCTCAGGTGAGGCCTTACCACCAATAACCCTCGGAAGTCTGCCGGCACTGTGTTGCCCCGAAGGGAGAAGCCTGCACGAACCAAGCACTTCTAAGTGTAGAAGAAACTTGTGGCAATTACTGGGCTTGGAGTGGCTGGAATGTCCCACAAAGTCCAATCCGGAATTTTAATAGGCTTCTCCGACCCCCAACACAAAGACGGCCAGTTCGGCCCTACAAGCTGGAGGCAAAAAGCAGACCCAGGGGGACGTCTGCGTGGCCACGCATCCGCCACGAGCCTCACCGAGGAATGGAGGCGCCAAGAAGACTCTTCGAAGCCTCCCAGCACTTGGTGCGAAGTCTTCTAGCTGTTCTATCTTTGCTGTAGAAGCCGCTAACTAAACTTCGCTTTTAAAATGCTTTTTAAAAAGTTTTGCCTTGGAGCACAGCAAAATAGGTCCAACTAGTCGGACCAAGCAAGAAAAAAGCGGGACGGAAAGGAAGGAGAGGAACAAATTTGTGCATGCCCGGTCCTGATTGGTTCAGCGAGCAGAACCCATTCTAGATGATTGACAACGCAGCCTGAGAAGGAAAATTTGCAATGCTGCAATAAACAGAGATTGAGACCCAATTTAATACAACACTGTAAAAATAAGTACACCTTTTCTTCTATTCTGAAGCCCCTAAAGGTTTTTGGGTAAAAAGGAGTATAGCAGGAAAGAAATGACATTACTGTATGTCTACACAGGTCCTCACCATATATAATTTAATTCTATCATTTTCAAGTATCTTTGTGTGGAGAACAAGAGGAAAAATTTGTACTGTGCTTTACTTGGTCATGTTTTGTACCATGACTGAGACAAATGTCCAAATAAATGTAGAAAGATTTTAAGAGATCTTACTTCAAAAGCTATAACACCCCCCTCCAAGGATTGGATTTATTTTCAATATACAAGCAAAATATCCAGTATACAAGGGACATGTCACACTGGCCATACTTAAATGTTTTATCACTTTGCTTATTTATGAGACGTGCAAATTGCAAACAGTCACTTTGCATATACATTATTAGTATAAAAAGGAGCAGCATGATTATTTAGAAGTTTAAAACTATCTCACTCAGTAATACACAATTTAATAGGTTCATGGAAATTTCATCCCATTATTTATAATAAAACTTGAGGCAGCCCTCAAGTTATGATAATTCATTCAGTGCCCATTTGAAATTATGGTGGCACTGAACAAAAGAATTTATGACAGTCCCTGAAGTTATGGCTGCTGAAGTTATGGCCCCATGGTCAAAATTTGGGCACATGGCCCGCTTATGACTATAGGGTAATTTCAACTCCCCTCATATGGCACCCAGAAATCCATGGTCCCTGCAACACTAGCTGATCTTCTATGCCTTCTTTCTCCCACTGCTGATCAAACTTGCCTGGCCTGCAGCTGCTTGCCACATGAGGTTTTCTTCAGTTGCACGCAGTAGGTTCCTAGCAAGACTTACGGAAGTTGGTCTTAGATGAGCTGCAGATGCCTTGCAAAGGGTCAGGTTGGCCAAAATTGGTCAGCAACAAGAGCAAGAAGATAGCGAATGTCAAATGGTGTGGTAGAAAGCTGGGTGGCAGGGGCTTCGTATGCAGAGTGGCTAGGCAGGGCAACTGAAGCTGGGACTGGCTTGGGGTGGCTGAGGTTTCCCGGGAAGCTGTGTGCTCTGTTGTTCGGGATTTGATGGTTGCAGCATTGTGCCATATAGTTGGGGCTTTCTGGGGCAACTGCAGCTTTGCACTACTGGGGTTTTCTGGTACAGCTGTGGCTTCACACCACACCACAACACACTGCTGAGCCAGGGGCAGCAGTATAGTATAGTTCAGGGGCTTCTTGTAGCCTCAGAGCTGCGATACACCAAGAAACCCCTGAACCACATTTTGACAAGCAGCATCAGAACAGTATGGTCCTGGGGGCTGCTTGCCACCATTCCCCCAAGGTAGAATGCAGGGTACCCAAAAGGACACAGATGGGGTGGAGTACAATTGGTGGGAGATGAAGGTTGATGAAGGTAGTTGAGGTCCTTTTTACCTTGAAATAACTGAGGTTTGAGTATAGGAGGGATCTAGACTGGAAATGTTTGGTTTGGGGTGGGTCCTCAGCTAATAACCAGTGGAATTCAGGTAACAGTGAGAATGTCGGGATTGTTGTCACTGTGTAATATGGTCATGTGAAATCATGCTTTACAACTGCATTGCTTAGCAATGGAAATTCCACTTTCAATTACCTTCATAACTAGAGGACTACCCCATGTCCATTCCTTAAATTTCAGTTATTACTCTTCAATGGGGACAGGGAAAAAGAATTCCTTAAATTGGGATAAACAAGTAAGTGAGAAAGAAATATACTCCATTAATCATATCTGCCCAACAGACTTAACAATATTAAAGCTTATTATGAAAAGAATGAAGTAGGGAATAAACAATTTTGCTGCAAGAAATTTACATAAGATCCTAAGAGTTAATTTGTAGGTAAACTGAAACATTTTTACCCTTATTTAACAAGCATGTGATTTACCAAAGAAATTGTAAGACATTCTTATCATGAAAGTTAAAATATGAACTACTATATTGCTTCCTATTGATTATGAATGAATGCGTATGATTCAGCTCCATTTCCCTCCAGGGGTTTTGGAGTGTAGCTTGAATATATTTGACATTCCCATGATAGCAAGTAATTGTAGGCAATCATGGGTTCATAGCAAACTGGACAATGGAAAAAGTATTCAGAAGGGAGCAGCACTATTTACTTGACAATTTTTCAACAAATGCAACAATATTATCAACCTATTCACACATTCAAAAATCATTAGCTTATGTCCTTGATGACATCAGAGTGAATTAATTGGCTACTTAATATGTCATTATTATCTTCAGATCAAATATTAAAAGAAATAACACTGGTACAATAGAAGAGAGAGGCAACTAATTTAACACCTTATCTGGAAGTTTTAGATGAATTTCAATGAACAATTATATGTCCATTTCTTGCCTCCCACAATTATTTTCACCTCAATCAGCAAGACAATTCAGACTACAGACCAACACAAATTTTTATCTATGTAAAACACCAACACCTGCTTGCTATCAGTACTCTAAAGTCAGATATTCTTCTTCTCCCTTAAATTGTTAGTGATCTGCTGCATGTCTGCTTTAAATTTAGTAAACAATATTGAAAATATATACCAATGTCATGAATTGCATAATAAGTAAAAAAAAGCCCTAACAAGCTAAAATAATTCCACTAAAATATTTGATTGGGGAAATGTAATAATAAATGGAACTATCAGTTCTACCTTACATTTAGTTCTATCAAAAGTTACTCTTTTACATAATAATGCTTGCTTCCTTGAGTTTGTTTAAGCAAAAAAAGCATAGACATAGAGATATGCATTTCTTAGTTCCGCAAAGAAAAATTACACCTTGGCTACTAGCACTCGCATATTCTTGAGTTAATTTTTTTTATTTTTCTGAAGGTGTTGTTTATGCATCCAACAAGATGATATAATTTACTTATCCCCATTATACATGTATCAGTTACACAAATCCTGATACATTTTTAAAGATTAGGGTTTATTTTTCTGGAAGACTAAAGTCCTTGGGACAGTGCAGAGATGGGGAATCAAAGAGCATAACATTTGGTCATGCTATTAGAACACCTTAATCTACATACATCTCTTCTCATCTCTCATGGCCAGTTACTAATACAGTTGCATGAACCAAAGAGTAAAAAATACAACTACTCTAAGTAACTCATCAGATATAGCTCACATGCATTCCAAAATATAACTTGCATTATAAATGTGGGTCTCTGCAGAGTTAAGAGTCATACAATTTCTCATGCAGAATTTTCTGCTTTGTTTATCCAGTAGGTGAGTTTTTCTTAGAACCTCTCCAAACCTGTGCGTCCCTTCTTAGTGGTGGCTGCAAAAAAGCTTGCCAGCTCTAGCCCTGTCAACCTGGAACTGGGGGGAGGGGGATTGGCACCAGAGCTCCAGCCCAGCGACCCCCCCCCTCACACCTGCACCCTCCGGGCCTGCGTGAAAAACAGTTCCGGCTGCCCTAACCTATTTGCTGTGGCTTCTCCCACCTACCCCATTGCCAATTGGTGTCAGCTGGGGGGAGAAATGGGGTGGCTGCTCCAGAAAAGGTGAGCTGCAACCAGGAAGCCCTCACAAGCCCCATGAGAGAGCACAGCCGGACAGGGGGGAAGGGGAGCCCGCAGTCCCAACAAGCAGATTTTACAAGCAGCCTCCCACCTCCCTCGACTGAAAGTCAGCACTGGGGGCTCCTGCCTCACTTCCCAGCCTGCATGCCCACCTCCACACAATGTGAGGGCACAGAGACATCCCGCTGCTTTCTCAGGCTGAAAGGACCCCCCCCCCCGTGATTGATCCACGTGAATGCCAAAAGTCTGTGGTGGAGGAGGAAGAGAGAGGAGGGGGTCTCTTGGCTGGCCTGGGGTTGCCAGGGGAGGAGTGGGGGGGGTCACCTTCCCCTTCAGCCCACTGCCTGCATCCACAACCCAACCTCGCCCTTAGCAAACCTTTGTGTGTGTGTGTGGGTCAGATGCTAAAACAGCCTCAACCTGCCAGGACCGGAGCTCCGAGATGGGACTTGATAAACAGAGTGGCTTAGGGGGAGGAGTGGCGAGGGGGCTACTCCGACAAGTTCACCAGCTGAGTTAAACACTTGGGTGGTGGGAAGGAGGGGGGGGAAAGCAGCCACAACGATCATGATGATGATGCCAGGATGTTAAGAGTCCCTGAGGCGGCCACTCCAGCATCTGACTTAGCTGGGCTATCCCTGATGAGCAGAAGTGGAGAAGGAAGGAGGAAGATGATGAAGTGCCCCTGCCCCCCGGCTGAAGGGCGACCTCAATCCAGCGCCTGTGAGGATGCCCAAGGGGGATACGGCTGCTGTCTCTTTTTCCCCTGCTTGAGCTTCATGTCTTAACTCCCAAGTCTGTCTTTGTTTGCCCCGGCATTCCCAAGACCAGAAAAAACACTTCTTGCAAGCCACGGCCACTTTCTGCCCAAAGAAAAGAAAAGCACCCGTTTCCACGTGGATGGCAGGGGTGTGTGGGCCACTTCACACACACACACTGCCTCACCTTGTGCTGTTTGCACAGGAAGATTGCTTGAGGCAGCAGCCTGAGTAGCACCAGTGAAGCAGCTGGTTGGCATTCCAGGGCAGAGGTTTAGGGATAAGACACCCCCCTCTGATAAAAAAGCCAAGGCCATAGGTCTTATTTTCGGGGAAACACAGTTAAGACTTGCATACTTCAGAAAGCATGTTTTTAAGTTGAGATGAGTAAGTAAAACTGAATTTCTCCAAATTCCAAAGGTAGTTGTTAGCTAAATCTGGTACTATCTTCCTCTGTAATAAATCTAATTATTATTCTAGTTTTACACTGGTTCAAAATCAGATTTTTGTATTAATATTTACATAGAATAATCCATGCTAATAAAATAACTTATCTTTATTTCAAATTGTTTGCATACGTATAAAAAGGTAAAGGTTCCCTTCACACATGTGCTAGTCATTCCCAACTCTAGGGAACTCCTAAATACTCCTAAGTATTTAAAGCTTTATCTGAAATATTTCCTAATATTTTTATATAATGTGAATGCAGGATAATTAAGTTTTTTTAAAATTAACCATGAAGTCTGACAGCCTCATAACACTTTATAATTCTTCTTGTACTGTGTTATGCGGATTAAAAACATGCCATGTTCAACTATACTTAATAAGCAACTTTTGCTGAATAAATTTGCTTGCTTATTTATTTATTTATAAATAAATAAATAAATAAGGTAACTCCAGGCAGCTTATAATTACAACTAATTGTTTACTAGTACAATGGCTGCTAATATTTCTATAATTAAAGTAAATTGAATACAAGAGATAATCGATACCCTGTTCAATACCCTTAAAATATAATTTTGCTAAATCTAAATTATGGTGTCTTTAAATTAAACCAAACTATATTTAAAAAACCTGGGTCCTAACTTGAATTTAATATAAACAAAGAACATGAAAAAAGTTCAACCTACTGTATTTGCTAATTTGCTAGAATTACAATCCAATAAATTGATAACTAGTTTTTCAGGAACATTATTTTTTTTAAAATAATCATCAATTCATCTGCTTTCTTAAACATACAATTCCAAAAATAATCCATGATATGATAACTAAATGTAATTAAGTGTGTACTATTGATATAATCAGATACATATCAGCATCATTATCTAATTTTTAAGAATTAAGGTACTCATAGTTTCTCCACTTTCCAACAAGCAATCACTGTCACTCTTATATTGTATGCTTGAAACTGAAAACTACAACTGCCATAAAGGATGCATTTTCATACTACCAAGAGTAAATGATATTAATTTTAAAACAACATTTTCATGTAGCAAATTCCACTAAATGTTCTCAACCTATATACAATACTATCAAAATATGAACTTTGGTACATAGTTATATTTCAGGCAAAGTGTACTAACATTTATATTTTAGAAATCTTCAGAATTCCTATAAACTCTGTTCAAAAATCAGTATTTTTCAACTTCCTATTGAGGTAGTCCATCTCAGAAGTGGCATAGATGCAACAATCTCCATATGTTTCAACAGTTAAATTACATTATCAGGTCAACTCATATATTTAAAGTTAAACTTGACAATGTGCACTTCATTCATAGCAATGAAGCAGACAGGAACACAGACTAAATGCTTTTCACTGTAATATTTTGTAGGTAGTGAATGTCTGTTTAATATACCTAGATATTCAGTAATAAAGTTTTATTATTCCAACTAAAATACTGGAGCAAATAATTGAAATCTGACATTACAAAACACATTTTGTAATAATACAATACTTGTATCTAATTATTGTAATAAATATAATACAAAACAAGTCCAAAACACTTTTTCCAAAACAAATCACAAACTTAAAAGCAAAAATCAGTAGGCTAAAACATGGTTGACCTTGTAGAGAAAGTGGCACAAAGTAGAGGAAAATCAGCAGCAGTTATTTGAAAGAAAGTCTCATATAGTGAAAAAAAGCTTACATGCACAAGAACCCTACAATTTCTTGCAATTTGTAGAAATGTTCTTCCAAGGAGCCATAGTTAAGTCAGACCTGTATAAATAACTCTAATAGTGAACATTTTTCATTTTCTGCAAAAACATTAAAACATGCCAGATTCTACCCAGTCTTTCTAAAATTGGAACATCACAACTGTACTGTATAAGCAAGAAGAAATGATGGTAGGTCCATGGGGTCGCGATGGGTCGGACACGACTTTGCAACTAACAACAAAGAATTAAAAACAGTACAAGGACACCACTTTCCAGAACACTGAAACTGAGAAATATCTGCCACTGAAATAACCTGCACTCCCTTCCAAATTCACTAAGCTAAAGTGCAAGCTTTTTAGTGATCTTATCTCCTGTAACAAATTTACACAAAGTGTCGTATATTAAATATATGAAAATAATTTTTAAAAAGCTATCTTCTTCATAGATAATTCTCAGGTCCCCAATCCTGCTGCCAACCTGACCATTAACCTCTCATATTTTTAAATTACAGGTAGTCCTCAACTTATGACTACAGTTGGGCCCAAAATGTATGTTGTTAAGTGAAAGATTTGTTAAGTGAAGTTGTCCCATTTTACTATTTTTCTTGCCACATTTTTAAATGAACCACTGCATTTGTTAAATTAGTAATTATTGTTGTTAAATGAATCTGGGCTCTCCACTGACTTTGCTTGTCAGAAGATCACAAAATGATTCCTGAACACTGCAACTGTCATAAATGAGTCAGCTGTCGAGCATCTGAATGTAAATCACATAACCCCTGAGATGCTGCAACGGTTACAAGTCTGAAAAATGGTCATCTCACTATTTTTAATGTCATTGTAATTTCAAATGGTCACTAAATGAATTGCTGTAAGTTGAGAACTACCTGTACACAGAAACAGCAAAAAAAACCCAACTACCTGTGTACAAAAACATAGCAAAAAACTAAAAAAAGGCTGCCAGATCCAAAGTATCCTGGCCCAGATTTGTATTCTACCTTTCACAGCACCCTGGAGATACAAAAACAGAAACAATCTCATCCAAAACATTTGACAATGCCTTTCCCAAACAGGCATCATGAGATTTAGGACTGAGCACTTTGTAAAGGGTTTTATCAAAGGAAGGGGGAACAAAAAGGAGCAAAGCTGCAGCACCTGTTCACAGGTAATTCAGCCCTTAAGGGCCCAGGGTCACTGCAAAACTAAAAAGAGCTCTCTCCTCGGTTCTGCAGCAATTCTCTCCAGTCCAGTTCCAGGGCTTTGTACTCTGCTTAGCCAGATGTCCTGATAATCTGCAACTTTCAAACGTACCTGTACAATAATCCATAAAAACTAATTTCCGTTCATAGTGAAGAGGAGGGTGATATAAGGCAGGGCTCTCTAACCTTGGCAACTTTCAGACTTGTGAACTTCAACTCCCAAATTTCCTCAGCCAACTTTGCTGGGTGAGGAATTCTGGGAGTTGAAGTCCACAAGCCTGAAAGTTGCCAAGGTTGGAGATCCCCGATATAAGGGACATTTTATAAGGCGCTATGGGGTAGGACAGAGATCAGCAAAAATAGGTCTCCATATGCTGGAATGAAACGCTCATCGTGCCGCTTTGAAGGCTGCTTCGGGGTCAACGTCCAACATCTGGGGACAAACACATCCCTTTGTAACGGAATAGAAGCCGCACGTTTTCTACCACCTCCGTCCATCAAACACTAACGTTACGCAGAATTAATCACGGAGGTCTTATTCTCTCTCCTCCCCCCCCCTCGACTCAGCCACGGGGGACGGGGGGGGAAGGTGACCTTCCTGAGGCGCGGAGTGGCGGAGCGAAGCGCCTTCCCGCCGCCGCGACTCACCTGCTCTCTGCGCACCCGCCCAGCTCCTCCCCGCCGTCGCTTCCGCCGCCGCCGCCGCCCTGGGCGGAGAGGGGGGGAGAGTGCGAGGGGGGAGTCCGTCCTCCCGGGCCTAAAAGTGGAGCCACACGGGGAGGAAAAAGAGGAGCGCGGCTCGCTCCGAGAGCGGAGACCACCCGACCGCTGCCCCTGTTCGCAGCTGCTCCTGTTTCCCCCTCCCCCCAATCAGAGCCGGGCCAAATCGCCGCGATTGCGCCTGCGCAACCAACCCTCTTCCCCCCTTTTTTTTTCCCCCTACCACTTCCGGCGCAAAGCGAAGCGCCGGAAGCTGTTGTGCAGGCTTCTGACGTACACCGTCAAACAATAAAAGGAGAATATTTATAGCTCAGGGTTGAATTGAGGGGGTGGGTTCTTGGCGGTCTGTGGGTTGTATTGTTTTCTTGCAGACGTTACGTTACCCAAATTGATGTTGCCTATTTTGGAGTGCTGAAACGTCTGCAAGAAAACAAGCCAGCCCAGAGAGCGCCTCAGTAAAACGCCAATGCCAAACGTAAAGGCATTTGAAAGTACGCTATGGCGGGTATTTCTGGCCTAGGAGTTGGGATTTCATCTCCTCCGGGTTTTTCTTTAGTACTAAAAGTCGCCAGGAGAGCTTTCGCGGTAAAGGTGACCCCAGACCTGACCGCCTTCGCGGCCATCGAAAGCCGTAGTCGGACCTGAATCTTATGTCTACCTTGCGGGATATAAAAAGCCTTCATGCTTCTGCCTGCATTAACCGCAGCGAGAGAAAAGGGGCGCTCCCTCCGAGCGGCGGAACTTGACCCACAAATGACAGCATTCTTATATTTTCCCCTTCGGATGTGGAAGCAAAGGTCTCTCTTCACGACTCTTCTCTATGGGCGTAAAAAAAAAGGGGGTGTGTGCCGCTCTAGCTCTCTCATCTCCCTGGTTGAAAAGCCCTGCGTGGTTTGATTTCTAGAGTGAAAAAAAATGACGGCTCGGTTTCGGAAGAGGCCGCGCGCTTGCGAGTTATACCCACACGGAGCGCGCGAGCCCTCCCCCGCCCCGCCCCGCCCCCGCTTGCAGCTCGCGCGGCTTTCCACAACGGGGCAGCCGCTTCCTTTCCCGCCAAAAGCGCTGGGCCCTGGCAGGAGGGCGGGCGGGGCAGGTGCCGAGCACGCGAGGACTACGTTACCCAGGGTGCGCTGTGCCCGCGTTCACGTGACCCTCCCGGCTTGCTTGGTGGATCCTTCCTTCCCAACCAGATGGGAAAATGGCAGGACTGAGCCCCGGGGATCGCTGGGCCGAAGGTAAAGGCTCCGCGCCGATGACGCGGGCCACAGCCGGGGGAAACGGCCGTATTGGGGTAGGCTGGGGTTGGGTGGGCTTAAATTTTAGGAAGGGACACCGGTGCTCCGGTTACCCAGAGAGGGGAGCCTTGTTGTGAGACATCACAGACTGACCAAATCCCACAATATTTTGTGGCTCCAGCTTTTTAATCAGAGGGACGGATACGGGGGCGCTTTTCAGTGGAGAAATGCAAGCTGGAAGAAAGGAAACGGAGAAGCGCTTTAGGAAGGCGATGCTTCTATTGACAGATAACGGGCATAAAAAAAACAATTGAACTTGCAAAGTTTGTGAATTTGCACAGAAAAGTATAAATGCCTTCCTCTTGTCTGCGTGGTTTTTTTCAATTTTTTCTCATAGTTCAGGTATGTATTTACCTAGCAAGGGCAAAATCATTCAGGCATGTGGATTGCGTCAGTTTGTGCTGCTGTTTAAAAATCGCCTTGGAAAAGCATCTTTTTTTTAATTACTTGCAGCAGATAAACATACCTGCGCTTTGATGTGTCTCAGGTGCCTGGAGGATTGGAGACCAGCAGGGCAATGCAGCTGGGTAAAAACAGGAAGAAGTGTTGCTTGGATGAGATTTGAGAATGGGAAGTTAGCTTTATTTCTTAGGAACCATAGATTGTAGAATGCAAAAGAATGATGGAAGGGAGGAAAAGGGGAGGAAAAGTTTTGAACTGGGGGGGAGAGGGATTTTTAACCTATTGTGAGTTTGGGCAAGGGCACATACCCAAGGAATTGCAATTGATGCAACTGCGTAGAGCTTCAAGGAAAAGCTTTCATATAATGTAGACAGTACACAGGATGTACATGCAGGGTGGCTAGAAATACAGCATAGAAAATAGAGTTGCATGAGTTTTTTTAAACCCACCTACTAATGAAGAACTTTAGTGGGCCGGCACTGCTGTTGGACCACATGTTAGAAATGAGTTAAAGTTGTCCTTTTGAACCATAGGAAGAACCTAGGTTTCCAACAGAATTCACACACTGAGAGACATGTATGAACTGTGTGATGGTTTTTTAAAACTGTTCAATCACTATCATTATTATTTCAAAATATATCTTTTTAATAATTAGCTTTCCTGAAAAAACATTGCAAAGTTTTAGAATTTAAGCAAAGATGTGGCAAGATGATTTTAAGGGACTTCATGATTTTAAGGGACTTCCAGTTTTATTATGCATTTTTGTATGTATTTTATAAGTTAATGAAACATGATAAAATAGAATATATATAATATTTACTAATCGATAATAGTGTTACACAATTGTGATAAACAAGAAAAAACACAAAGTATCACAACCAGGTCATTCAACAATTTGGGCTCCAACCTGGCGACTAAGATTTATAGAATTATTTTTGGAAGATGAAGGCTGTCCCGAATAGGGCTATATATATGCTGGTATATAGTTTATACATATAGATATATAGTTGTGCATGGGTATTTTGAAATATGTCATTTGTGATCCACTTTGGCAAATATGCATACATAGGAAGCTTGTCATTGTTTCAGCATTAATTGATGAGCTGAGAAGAAATCCATGTCCACTGGAAGAAGTAAGAAACAATTTTGATTGCTGTGGCTGTAGTGACTGTATGAGAATGAAAAAGGAACGTATGTGTGACAGTGGAAGAAGCCAGTCAACATTTGGAGAAGGCAGCATGACCTACACCAAGGAACAGTTACTTGGAGTTCAAAGGTAAATAGGAACTTGCCTAATTAGAATAAATTATTTACTTGCTAGGCTTGCAACCTGTTTAATTAATAAATTTATAAAACAAATCTCTATATTCCCTAGGCTGGTGCCCACCAAATAGGTTGAGCTGTGTATCTTATTATGTAGGAATTGTTAAATTAAATAAATTTAGGAATTATGAAAATTGTGGAACAAAACATTTGGAGAGCTTCTGATTTGGGACGTTCTGTTCACACTGGGCCTCTTAAATGATTCATTACTGACTTCAGATAATGGCTCACCAAAGAAATTAAAGCCTTTGTTTCATTTGGGATGGAGCGATCCATATCCTATATATTGTACAGCAGCTATGCCAGTTTTGAATAACATGGGAATACCATAAAATACTAAGAAGATTCCATCTGTTTACTCTCAGAAGAATAGTAGTTGTCGAGTTCTGAATGTGAGATTCCAATTGGCCCAGTGACCATGGAAATATATCTTGCTTAATTATACCAAAAGTTGTTAGACGATCCAGGAAGTATAGGACAAGCGTTTCGCTCAAACATCCGTAGGATCAGAGGTTTTTGTCAGAATTATTAAAGCAGCATTGAGACCCAAGCTCTGCCTCTTACATGTGTGGCAATGCATGTACAAAAGCAATGGACCTGGCATTACAATAGTGCAATATAGGTTTTATCTTTTGAAGCTTCTCCCTGTGGATGCTCATTTTTTAAATTCTCAAAGTATAATTTTTAACTTGCACTCAATGCCCAAGAGCAGCTGAAATCCTTTCTATCAGTGAAACAAATCTGCAAAGTATAACAAAATTAGAAAAGCAACTTACTGGGTTGGAAGGTATGCTTCAGCAATAATAAGAATATGTAAGTTGTGTTTGGGGAAAAGTTACAAAATTAAAAAATTGTGCTTATTTTGTAGAATAAAGGAGAGTAAGAATTACTATGAAATTCTTGGCGTAGGAAGAGATGCGAAAGATGAAGAACTAAAGAAAGCTTACCGAAAACTTGCTCTTAAATTTCATCCTGATAAGAATTGTGCTCCAGGAGCAACAGATGCTTTCAAAGGTAGGTGAAACAACTTGAAAGGGACCACAGCAAACTTTTGAAGATCTTCCAATGCTGTGCTGGGTAACAGGAAGATATTTTTAGTACATGTTCCTACATACAATTGTAGTATTGCATAATTCTAAGTGAAACACTAAGAAATATTCTAACATTGGCACCTCTTAGGAAATAGTTGCTACTTGCATATTCCTCAGAGTCAATTCTTTGTAAAGATTTGGCGTCAGTGATTGATGTAACTTGTCAGGTTAGTCTGATCATATGATTTGAAATTCCATATTTGTGTTGCCACTGGACACTAAAGGTGGCTGTGCAATGGCAGGCAATACATAATTAAGAGACCAGTAAAGCAAGCACTATATTAGGATCTCATTCCAAGAAGAATGTATATTAAGTATAATAATAGTAACTACCAGGAAGGATGTGAAATGAATACAAAATAATATCAGAACGCCTTACCTATAAAGGAGTTCATGTCATGCTAGGGTACAATCTTCATGAAATCTAGTGAGGTTCATATCTAAGACACTTTCTCAAATTACATTTTTGCCCAAGACTCAAATTTCTTTTATCTAATCATTGACTTGGTTATCTTTCTCCTGCTCTTTCTTCTACCAATACAGTTTCCCAATATTCAAATAATAGAATACAAACATTAGACATTTCTGCTGGATGTGGAACAAAAAGATGTTTTGGGAGTTACTCAAATAATATGCTATGTATTTCATCAGGATTTCTTTTTTGATTGGTTTTCTTTATTTTTCTCTTTTCCTCTACAGCAATAGGCACCGCTTTTGCAGTTTTGAGCAACCCTGAAAAGAGATTACAGTATGATCAATTTGGAGAAAAGGAAGATACTTTTTATACCAATGTGCCCAACCACTATAACTATTACAGAGAATTTGAAGCAGATATAACGCCAGAAGAAATATTTAATATGTTTTTTGGAGGGAATTTCCCAACAGGTACGTTTTTTTTAAAGCTGTGCTTTAAAGTGCAATGAAAGGTGCTGTTCAGTCATCTGTACAAGACTCTGTCCCCTGCTTCATTGCTAATGAAGCTCCAGATACGGTTTTGATGACTATCTGAAGTTTCCAAAGGGTTCAGAAACCAATTAGCTAACTCCTTAAAAGTGCTGCGTATATGGCTACTCAAAAAACATGACGCTATTTCAACTAGACCCATAGTTCTGTATGTGGAAACAAAATAGCTTTTCTCAATTCTTTAGCCTTATCCTACTCTGAATACCACAGTAAATTTATTGAGTTTACACTTAATTAAAATTTTCATTTTTCCTAACTAATAATAAAGAATTGTGGAATATGGTCAATACATTTTCAGGCACATGTTTGTTTGTTCTTTCAATTTTTATGGCCGCCCATCTCAGTCAGTGACTGGACAGCTTAAATATGTTTGAGAAGGCTGCTCTGATTTGTACTGCACTTCTGAGAAATCTAATTTATGACAAAATCAGTATGTAGGCGAGCTATAAGAAGATAAGAGGGTTACCAATTTAGTTTTACTGCTTTACACTATATATATTTTGGCAGTATGCAGATGTTATCACATCAGATGTGGTAATCTTAACTCTTTGTAATATCACCAGAAATTTGGGGGAGGCGGAAATCATGCAATTCTACAATAGCACTGTATTCCTTTTTTCCCTTAATAAGGCAAGTACTACAGGTGAATGTTTGATCCCAAGTTCCACATGCAGAATTCTTCTAATTAGATTTTCCCACTACTATAACATGCAGCCCTTTGAAAGTTATGAAATGAAAACAGCATAGGAAGTTTCTTCTTTTTAATGGACTGAAAGAGCTCTTGCATTTATTTTTTTAAAAAAAAGGCATGTTTGAAGTTAACTTTTTAAAAATGAAATGAAATAGTTTCTTACCACACAAGCAAAACGGGATAAAAACTACACCTTTGTTCTGTTTCTATTCAACAGGAAATATACATATGTTTTCCAATTCTTCAATGGACCCCCCATGTTATCCACAGCGGAACAGACATGAGAGGACATGGGCCCAGGATGAACAGGAGGAAGAAATTAGACCACAGGTACATTGGGAAGGGAAGACATAATCATACATAAACAGTGCTGATTTGTTGCTTATCCCCAGAAAAGGAAGCTTGGGATTATTATTTTTTTGTAATTAGTAAATATTCGAAATATTTTAAAATGAAGTTATATTTTATGAATCTTAGAAGGATCTTAATTGTAACTTGCCTTTTTAAGAAAGATTTTGAAAGCATTTGCAGATTTATACTTATATAAAAGTGTGGCTACAAATTCCACTGAACAGCATGGTGTTTCCTTTGGAAGACCTTTTTTTCAATTGACTCAGTGATATAAAATCAGTAAGTGGATGAAGGAGTTATCAAAGGTATACAGTTAATGCTGAGTATATCACTGATGAGAAATTAACCATAAAAGGCAAAGTATGCCTTCTAAAAAGGAAAACCACAAGATATTTTGGCATAAGAGTAAATATTATTTTTTATGTTACATTTTTGCTGAAGCTTTCGTTCTAAATTAAAATGTAGCACCCTATCTAGGATGATTCTGTTACCATTGTGGTTTTCATTTTTGCCATATATTTCTCACATGCTTTACTAACCATAGTTTCCATTTCCAGAATACCTACTCAGCATTTATCCAGTTACTGCCAGTCTTTATTATAATAGTTGTATCAATAGTAACTCAGCTGATGGCTACTAATCCACCCTACAGCCTCTTCTTTAAATCGTAAGTATAGATCTGTTTCTTTGTGCTCTTGGGAGAAAAGAGGCTACTTCTTGATATTAACTTTCCAATAGCAGGTTTAATCTTGGTGCTCAAAGAGGCCTCTACTTCGTTATATATAAATAGCAGTTAATTTGAAGAGAAAACTTAATTTCTGTGCTGCAAATTATTAGCAGGATAATAATTTATATAAAGCAATATTGTTTTCATTTTAAAAGTGAGCATTTCCTTTTCTTTTTTTCTTTTATTTTTTTTTCCCTTTTATTTAAATTTCTATACCGCCCAACTCCTCACGGACTCTGGGTGGTGTACAGCCAATAATTCATTTTAAAAACATATCAAAATATTTCATACTTTAAAAAAGGTATTAAACATGACAATTTGGCTCTAAAATTATAAAATTTTTGTTTAAAATTATTATAAAATTATTAAAACACTATT
>JANHFP010001153.1:43671-54353 GCA_032468135.1 Calamaria suluensis
GCCTACATCTTCCGAAAATATTTTTACAAGTCATAGGCCACTGGTTGTGACCCGACTCATAGAATGACTCCAGTTGTAAGTCTCTAAGAAGGATCTCGAGGTTGGCCTCCATATACTGAGCATTAGATTGTAAACCTCTGAGGCTAGATTAGCAAAAATTTAATATAAGGTGTCATATGCCTTGTCCCATCTTCTGGGCAAGTTTACTGTAGAATATTTTCCCCTGAAGGCTAAGGATAATAGGAATCTAGCTGTGATCTGAATATTTGTGGTTCTCATCTGCAAAAAAACGGGAAGGAGGAGAACATGAATGCATGGAACATGAATGAGAATGAGATGAGATAAGATCAACATGTTGGACACATTTATCTACCGGCATTTTGAAGATTGAGATGAAACCAGAACTCTTTTTATTGGGACTTATTGATAAGTCAATTAGAGAAGACTTATGGGAGATTGATTTTATATTTGGTAATTGTAGCAAGATTAGTATATGCACAAAGCTGGAGAAACACTGACATAGCCGCAATTGAGGGATAGATTGTGAAGACGGCAGAACTAACAGAGATGGCAAAGCTGACTAGTTTGGCCAGGATGAAACAATAAATATTCAGTATTTTTATGAAAGACTGGAAAACATTTATGGGTTGCTGTTTTGCTAAAAGTGGAAAAAATGGAAATGATGATTTCTGGATTTGATGATTGAAAAAAAAATTGAAAAAGAGCTCAAAGAATTTTAAGAAGGCAGGAGGGATAATGGATTTTTTTGTAAATGCTATAAAGAAGGGTGGAAATTGCTTATTTAAGTATCTTTTCTTTCTTTTCCCTTCTTAAATCATTTTTTCTTATATATATATGAAATAGATCTATACTAGTCTCCCTCCATTTTCAATATCAGCAAAAATACAATAATTTAATGCAACAATGTTGTCATATAAGTACTGCCTGGATAGTCTCTGGAGATGAGTTGAAAGGCAAAGGAAGCAAATTGCTCCCTTCCATATTTGGGTAACCAGGTGCCTTCCCAAAAAGCACATAACCCCTCACCTGGTGCTGCTGATGAAAGGATGAGAGCCTGTGGCCTAGAGGTTAATGCAACAGCCTGTGATGCAGGCGACCTAAGTTCAACTCCCAGAAGGGTATGGCTAGCTGATGAGAGCTAAATAGCTTGAAATAGATCTATACTAGTCTCCCTCCATTTTCAATATCAGCAAAATACCGGCTTGGTAGGAGTAGCATGGCTTGGTGGGTGTGGCAGGGGAAGGATACTGTAAAATCTCCATTCCCTCCCCACTCCAGTGGAAGGATACTGAAAATCCCCATTTCCTCTTCATCAACTGGGACTTGAGATGCAGAGAATAAATGGGGGCAGAGCCAGTCAGAATTTTTACTACTGGTTCTCCTACTCAAAATGTCTGCTACCAGTTCTCCGGAACTGGTCAGAACCTGCTGAAACCCACCTCCGATCTAAATGTGCTAATGCAAATTAATTTTAAAAAGTTTTATCTATTGGTCATCTTCTCAAGCAATCCCTAAGCATAACACAAATTTTAGAAGGTTCAAATACTTTTCTGCAGAATTCCAGTTTGGGAGATCCAATTTTCCCAATCATAGGAGGTCAGCAGTAAGTCCACGTTTTATTGAAGAATCCCATTGTCCTTTTCACTCACCCAGTGTGTTAGGAAAAAGCCAAAGACTTTGCTTTAGTACCTATTTTCAGTGGCACAGACAGAGGGGCTTCGATTATACCCCCAAACTGTACATCAATTGGTTCAAATGCTTTTAAGTAAATTCTTCCCTACCGGGATTTAACTAAACGATTCCCCCACTAGCCCAGATGCAGCTTCCTTCATTTGTCACATATTCTCCACTGAGTCACCTGATGTTCTGGGTGGAGGGTTGGTATAATAGTGAGAACATTTACAATTACATTTACAATTTCTGGGATCCAGAAATTACTACACTGTAGCCAACCCTTCTCATGCGGTGCTCTTGAACAGGGAGTCACAAGAGGCTTGTGCAAAGCTTTCCGGCAAACAAAACACTTAAGCAATAAAATCAATGCCATCTGGTGCTTTTAGTCAGTTTCACAGACAATCTCAGTCATCATCTATCTCAGCCCTTGGAGAGCAAATGAGAAATAAACTTTCAGAAAGAAGATGAATGAAAGAAAGAAAGCAAAACTTCTTCCGTACCTGGAGGATGGGAGACCTTTCTGCCTCCTATAATAAGTCCCTACCTCCTCCAAAGTAGAAATTGTTGAGTTTATAATCCTCTGTATGTTGATTTATATCTTTATGTCTGCTCTTAGGTCTTTAAGGAAGGTTAACTACGTCTGGTAATTAGTGTAATTGTAGGGTTGAGAACGCAAATGGATATCAATGGAACTCAAATGTTGGGAGTTCGCAGAAGCTAGAGCTTGTCATGGGAGCTTGACATGAGAGCTTGACATGAACACTTGTTATGGGAGTTTGTTGTATTCTTTGTGGTTATTGCTCTTCTTCTGCTGATGTTTATTTATGTATTGCTGATACTAGATAAGTATACGTGCTTATTTATGATTATGTAAGATGAATTTCATTATTGCATATATAGTAATCTAAGTTGATTTGTGAAAATAGTTTGTGTAAATATATCTGTTGTTATTTTTACCCACTGTGTAGTCTCCTTATTATATCTCTAGTATCTCTAGACAACTCACTCTTCCCTGCATTCAGTCCTCCTAATAGAGGATCGATAGCTTAACAGCTGTGATTGGATAGCAAAAGTTTACAAGTCTGAAGCTCGTCAAAGATGGTACACCATAATACAAACCACAGCAGGTCAGGAACCTGTACAGGTAGTCCTTGATTTACGACTGGAATTTAGCACAACATTTCTGTTACTAAGTTAAATATTTGTTAAGTGAATTTTGCCCTGCTTCATTACCTTTCTTCTCACAGTTGTTAAATGAATCACTGCAGCTGTTAAGTTAGGAACATGGTTGTTAAATGAATTTATTTATTTATTTATTTATTATTTAGATTTTTATACCGCCCCTCTCCAAGGACTCGGGACGGTTTACAGCCGTCTAAAACAAACAGTACAATAATAGAATTTAAAATTTAAAAATTATATATTCTGGCTGTCCAAAAGATTTAGAATTTAAAATTATCAAAAATTTAACATATAAAATTTAAAAAATACAAAATTTTAAGTTTTAAAATTTAAAACGTTAATCTGTTGATCTGTGGACTGAATCCCTCCCAGGCCGGCTGCACGAAAAAGATAGGTCTTTCTGGTTTCCCCTTTGACTTTGCTTGTCAGAAGGTTGCAGAAGCTGATCACATGACTGCCCCAAGGCACTACAAGTGTTATAAGTATGAACCAGTTGCCAAGCATCTGAATTTTGATCGTGTGACCATGGGGACACTGAAATACTCATGTGAAAAATGGTCATAGGTCACTTTTTTCAGTGTCGTAACTTTGAACAGTCACTAAATGAAGTGTTGTAAATTGAGGATCAGCTGTATAGTTCTTAGAGGGGGCAGGTGGCTAATTATTCTCCCAATTTTCCGCAGAAAATGATGTAAAAAGATTACAGATGTGAGACTGCCAGAAAATAGGGAATGCCAGAAAGAATGAGTTTATTTACAAACCTTATATCGAGCAAATGAACTAAAAAGTCTGAGCTGCTATAAAGAAGATAGAAAATTGCCACTAAGTAAACTGATAAATGGTTCATTATTCTCAGGAGTCATAAGAGCATCCTGCTCACTGTCAGTTTACCATTTTGCAAGATTCCACCTGCGTGCATAAGTCATTTCTTTCTATCTTCCCCATTTTCTCTTAAAATCCAGAGTTTAGTGCCTTCAAATGAACCCACAGAGGCAAACTGTGTATGTTTAATAAAAATGTACTTCCAAGTAAACAATAATGACAGAATGTCTTTCCTAAAGAAATGGATGATCTCCTACCTAAGCTGAAAGTAAACTTGACATTTCCTGTTGGAGATTTTGTTTTTACTGGCTTTCGAAAGGAAAGGCTTCATCGGTCACTTTCCAAAGGTGACATCCCACTAAAAAATCTTGTATTTTGAGAATTTAGAAAAAATGAAAAGACATTACTTATAATGTAAGCATTGTGCTTCCTCTGCAACCTTCCCCAAGTCTTCTTTGAACTACAACTTCATCCTTCTTGTTCAGCATCTCTGTCTATGGTAGTCAGCACCTCCGGTGGCATCAGGCTGAAATTATGAGAGGGGGTAGTAATTGTTTGATTGAATGGGGTATGGAGTCAGAGAGAGATTTCGGTCCATTGGAGCTGAAGTAGGACTGAATAATGCAGTCGTGGAAGGAGATTTGGTGTTTATTTTTGAAAAGTAACATCAATCTCTTCTCTTCTCTTCACTTCATTGTTTTATCCTGCTCAACCTCATACGGACTGAAATTCAACTTTTTACAGATACAGTATTTGATAGATTTTTACCTGAGGCTAAAAGCTGTTCTTATTTCCATAGTTTGGCTATATGACTATAAAATATAAAATAGCCATGGAGACTGGAGGCTAAAACATATAAAGAACAGTTGCTGAATTGTGTATGTCTAGTTTGATGATAAGAAGGACTAGGGGACATATGATAGCAGTGTTCCAATATCTCAGGGGTTGCCACAAAGAAGAGGGAGTCAAGCTATTCTCCAAAACACCGGAGGGCAGAACAAGAAGCAATGGGTGGAAACTAATCAAGGAGAGAAGCAACCTAGAACTAAGGAGAAATTTCCTGACAGTTAGAAAATTAACCAGTGGAATAACTTGCCTCCAGAAGTTGTAAATGTTCCAACACTGGAAGTTTTAAAGAAGAGATCGGATAACCATCTGTCTGAAATCTCTACTGTCAAGAATGATAAGTTTTATATAAACCTCTCCTTCTACTGTCTTTTCACCAATCCCAAATAGCAAATTGGCACCTAATGACTACAACATCATAACCGAAACCTACCCAGAAATAAGCCTCTTTTAATTTAGTGGATGTTTTACTGTTGCTTCATTCTACCTCCCTACGAGTTTTAACTGGGGAGTTCAGAATCATCATTTTCAGATTTATAAGAGATAGAAAGTGGCAAGCCCAATTCTGGCCTTCCTGTTCAAAAGAATCATTTTGCATCCTTTATGACAAATCCAGCTTTGTTTGACCAATCATCCCTCTATAGAACATATTCAAACTCAAGATGTTCCAGTGTGATCAAACAGGTATTTCCTGATTTAAAAAAATATATATCCAGGAACGTTTCCAATAGAGCGCTTACAAAATAGCCCTGTCATCTGTGCGCGAGGATGAATAATTTTTAAACAAATGATCTGAAATATATGGATTTATTTTTTAAAAAAACAAACAGCTCTTCTAGGGAAGAAATGAATAAATGTCTTCTTGGCAGGCACAAAGACATCAGAACAAAAAGTTCATTAGATGCTTTTTTCGAAGAAACACAGACATTTTCACATTACATTTGTTGGCAGGACAATTTCACGCAACTATAAATATTTTATAGGCAATAATTATGCTTTGCCGTTATGTTCCAGCACTACAATTGGACTCTGGGTCTTAATTCTAATTGCTGCTTAAAGCTTCATGAATAGGCTTTCACACATTGCTCAGTGGAATTCCACTCATAAGGCAACCCTCTCCTTCCAACGCGAGAAAAGCAGGAAAACATATTTGCCTATTCCCTCTCTCCACACAGACTCTTTTCTCCCTTTCCAGAGCTCTGAAACAGTAGAATGGGGAGATTTAAAAGGGTCTATAAAGAAACTCAATGAAAAGCAAGTCTCCTTTAAACAGACATATCTACTAGATTTGAAGGCCCTTCTGCAGAATAGAAGTAACAATTCTTTTCATGAATTGGGGGGGGGGGGATCCAGGTTTGCCACACAAGTCAGCCAGATTGTTTAAAGTCATGATTAAAATCATTGTGCTTTGCACATATCACACAATAAGACCAGGGTGGGCAACCTATGGCCTGCTGCAATGGTGGGTTCCAACCGGTGTTACTACCGGTTCTCTTCGCGCACACGTTTTGTATGTGCTTTGTGAGTGCGTGATCGGTTCGCTCGCTCGCACGCCAGACTTGCACTCTGTGCAAGAATGTTACATTTTAGAACAGTTGAGGCACGGCTGTGATGACCCAGCTTGATGCAGAAACAGGAAGACAACGCATCGAAGGAAAACAATATTTATTTCCAAACCCAAATGCTCATTAAAGTAATTGTCTGGCAATACTGACTTTTCCTCAGAAGCAAAACGAAGACACACCAAGATTAGGCACAGAGTGTGGCTACATTCCAATGTACTTACAATTAGGAAGTGATAACGCTGTCCAAGCTTAATGAGATATCTCACAAACAGGAATCCAGAGTCTCGGAGGCAAAGAGTTACCAAGCAGCTACACCGAAAATCAGCCTTTGACTCCAGTGATTAATTCTACAAAACTGCCTAGTTTTAAAGCCCCCAGCTCAGGTGTGTCCCATTCCTCGCTTCCTCCTGAATAGGCCTTTCTCCAAAGCTCTCTTGTCCCTGCGTCTCTGCCTTGGATCAGGTGGGGGAGCTGATCCCAGTTCATCCTCCAAACTCCTCCTCCCATGTTCTGCCCCAAGCTCACTGGGCCCAGCCTGGCCTTGCTCTTCCCCATCCTCATCCGCAGCTCTAGCCTCCCCCGCACTGCTCTCTGCCAGCTGTTCCTCCTCGAACGCTGACAGAGGCATGACAGGTTATCTGATCACTTTTGTGACCTTCTGACAAGTCAACAGGGAAAGCCAGAGTCACTCAACAACCGTATCACTTACTTAACAACTGCAGTGATTCACTTAACAAGCAAGAAACATCGTAAAAAGGGGGACCAAACTCACTTAACCACTGTCTTACTTGGCAATGGAAGCTTTGGCCTCAACTATGGTCGTAAGTCAAGGACAACCTGTATTTCATTTTTAACCTGAATTGGAGGAGAAATTTCACACAACACGATTCACGTGACTGCTAGCAAACTCAGGTAGCAGCAGGTGAACCAATTCATCTGAGATATTAAAGCCAAATTATTTCTAGATTGGTGTGATACATGAACTTGCATTATTCTGAGGGAGTTCAACCACTGAGGCTTGTGCAATAAGCCCAGCTTTTAAAAATCCTGGCTTATCTGTCTTGCAGCAGCTCGAGACTGAATGTCAGAGGAGAAACAGAGCACTAACTTGTACAGGAATTCCTCTCCTTTGTTGTAGGCATGGATGGTAGAGAGACCTTGAATGCTTGAAGTGATGTGAGAAAGAAATGGAGACTGTGTTATGTTGTCCAGTCGTTTCAACTCCCGAATGAAGACTCTGCGTACAAAAAATACACAACCGGCTGTGAGCAAAGAGGTCCAACAAAATTATGAGAATAACAAGCCCTTTGATGCTTTTAGGCAGCCCGGATTGGGTTTGGAAGGAGCTGGCTGTTGTGACGTAAGATTACCTAGTCCTTACAAGACACAATTAGTCCCAAACAAACCTATGTTTATTTTAACAACTGAGAATTACTTCATTCCCAGCTGAGCCAAAATGAATTGCAAAACAAGTCCTTCGGAATAAGTCCTTCGGGCTTATCACCAGCCTTTCTCTTCTCTGCCAAAGGCCTTTCTTGGCAAAGCCCCACGAAGCTCAGAAACAAGAAACGCCCAACTGGAAACAGAGTTAGCAACGTTGCTTTCCTGCAAAGGGACCAAGTGCCTTTGCTGCTCTTTTAAGCCTTATGGGAGCGGCCGATCATCTCCAGGCCTTACTCCTGAGTCGCCCCTTTTGCTTTAGCTGCTCTTGCCTTCTGGCAGCTCTGCTCATGCACTAGAACAGGCTCCTCCTGTTCCTCTGCCTCTCTGCTGTCTGACTCTGGAAGCTCTGGAGTCCATGCATCCCTAGCCTCATCTCTTCCTCTGATGCAGAGCCCTCATCCTGGCCTTCCCCAGACTCCAGGACTGGCCCATGTCCTCCCCAGCCTCCTCACTGTCCGACTCCGCTGCCAGCTCTTCAGGTTGCTGGTGCACCACAACTCTGGAAACCAATGGACGTTGTTTCAACACCCAGTTATGGAAGACCCTCAAGGGCTAACAATGTCTTAAAAGGACCCAGAGCAATGGCTGCTCTTACCTAGACACAACATGCAGGATGGTGAAAAGAACCACGAGGGGCCCCACGGCCATCAGGAACCATGGGAAGACGCCGGAGATCACTCCCACGCAGAAGAACACCAGGATGACGTTCTGTATGAACATTTCAGCTTGAAAAGGCAGGCGGACATCAACTGGAAGAGGTGGAGGACAGGCACAGCAGATTAGGATAGGCTAAAATCCTCACCAACATGAATAATAGGGAGAGTGAGGTTAAGTGCAACGGTGAAGATGCTGGCCTACAAACAAGGGGAGTTTGAATTCTAGGTCTCCGCTAGAACTAAAAACCAATGGGTGACTTTGGAGCAATCACCAGGAGAGAGTGAGTTCTAGTAATCACCCCCCCCTTAGCCATTTAAAGCTGGTTAGATGGACCAATCACTAGGAAACCTTGAGTTCTAGTACTGGCTTAGACATGAAAGCCAGTCACACTCTCTCTCTCTCTCTCACCTCAGCCCACATCACAGGGTTGTTGTTATGGGGGGAAAGGAGTATTACATATGTTTCCCACCTTTAAGTTATGTATATAAAAGTGGAATAACATATAACGGTACTATCTGGAATATATATACAATATGGGCTCAGAGATGGGTTTCAGCAGGTTCTGACCAGTTCTGGACAACTGGTTGCGGAAATTTTGAGTAGTTCAGAGAACCAGTAAATACCAACTCTGACCGGCCCCATGCCCGTCTATTTTCTGCCTCCCAAGTCCAAACTGATCAGGAGGAAATGGGGATTTTGCAGTAACTTTCCCCTGGAGTGGGGAGAAATTTTACAGTATCCTTCCCCTGACACGCCCACCAAGCCATGCCACGCCCACCAAGCCATGCCACGCCCACCAAGCCACACCCACAGAACCGGTACTAAAAAATTTTTTAAAGCCCACCACTCTATGGGCTATGTGGGGGAGGACAATACTTTGTTATGGTCACTCCTGTCCAGCCCAGGTGAGATTCACTCAGGGCTACTCGTACTCCGCTGTTATCGATTTGCCTGTTCAGAAATGTTAAATGAGTCATGTTCCATTCTGTGACCTTTTCTGACATTGCTAAGCCAATCACATGAAATGAATCATGCAGCCTGTCAGCGTTGAAAACCGTATGGCAAAGGTGTTTTCAAGCTGCCACTTTAAGAATTGTGAAATGGTTAAATTATGTGAGGGGTGTTATTGTTAACCAGAAGTAAGACATATTTAGGTGTGGTTTCAATGTATTACTTGGGATTGGAGAGTGTGACTATAATGGTTGGAGTTTTGATTTGAGAATGGAATGTATATCTGTGTTTCAGTGGAAAATTTTAGTTTGCAGCCTGGAATGAGTGATGCCAGTTGCCTAGATCCTAATAAAAATGAATAATGAGAAAATCAACTCATGTTATTCACGGAAGGGAAGGAGTACTGGAATCCTTGACAATATCTTTTAAAAGGGATGCAATTTAAGCAAAGAGTAAAGCATTTTCCCTTATATGTATATTTTCATTATTCATAATTTCATTTATAGAAATACACGTCTTACTCTGCTGAATGATAACTATTTTTCATTTAATGTTGTTTCAGTTTGTTTTATATCTGTTTTGTTTTTTCCCTGTCCTCTGAAAGATTGCTGTAGCAGGCTTTAAAGAGTGCAAAATTTCTTCACTGTGCCTTGCTGGGAAGTGGCTAGGAATCAAGGAGATCTAAATAACAGCAATAAATCACTGAATTACGTGAATGGCTTAAATGTGTCAAGCTAAAAAACTAAAGTTCTTTTCTTAACATTTCCTAAAGCAGTACTTTGTATTATGTTCCAGACATTGATTTATTTGAGCATCAAATACTGCTTCATAGTAGCTGGCATAAGGAGATGATCTCATTGTTATTGGATATTGTTCCAGAGCGTGTATGTGTATAGATAGTCCTCAACTAACGACCACAACTGAGCTCAAAATTTCTTTGAGACACTACATTATTTAAGTGAGATTTTTGTTAAGTGAATTTTGTTCCATTTTATGACCTAAATAGTTGTTAAGTGAATCACTGCAGTTGTTAAATTAAGCAAATCTGGCTTCTCCATTGACTTTGCTTGTCAGGAGGTTGCAAAAGGGGATCATATAACCTCAGGACACAGCAACCATCATAAATATGAGTTGCCAAGCACCTACATTTTGATCACATGACCATGGTAATGCTGCAATGGTTGTAAGTATGAAAACCATTTATAAGTCACTTTTTTCAGTGGCATTGTAACATCGAATGGTTACTGAACGAACGATTAAAGGTCAAGATCTACTTGTATTTAATATTTACTTGTATCACATGAAATAATATTTTCATTAATATGTAGCATTTGAATGGTTAGTTCTTTAGTACTATGGGGTTTTATTTAAAAAAAAATAGTTTTGCTATGAGTGTTGGAACTGTTTTTCACTCTGAAGCCCAGTGAAGGAGCTCTGTCCAGTGAAATGACTTCTCTTTCCAGCAGATGTCGCTGCAACCAGTTGGAATGGAAGAAACAGCTGGTAATGTAAGCAAGAGAG
>JANHFP010001156.1:151632-164218 GCA_032468135.1 Calamaria suluensis
TTAGTTAGTTAGTTAGTTAGTTAGTTAGTTAGTTAGTTAGTTAGTTAGTTAGTTAGTTAGTTAGTTAGTTAGTTTGTCATTGGGTTAGAAGTGCACTTACCATGTTCTGACCCAGGTATAGCTATGCACTGGCTTTTCTTTAAAAAATGGCAATAGGACAAATAGTCTACTGTGGTTATTCTAGTGCTAACTAATTAGGATTTAGGGGATATAAAGTTGGGTCTGTCAGCTCCATTCTCCATGTGTGAGTGAGCTAAAAAGTGGAATCACGTTGGGTGAGAAATTTCGAACCATTTCAAACCCATACATGCTTGCTTGACAAGGGGCTCCCTCTATATTGTGAGAATGGTTATTACCAGGGAAGGTTTTTTCTTTCTTCGCCTGCTGTCTAGATGCTGCACAGACACTTGCTTTCGCAAAGGATCAGAGCGAGGATAATCCAAGTCAAGATCGGCTGAAGGTAAACCCATTGCTGGGTGGTTTCTTTTGTCGTACAGAGTGTCCCTTCTCTGTACCTGTGTGAAGTGGATTGCTAGAACTTCTGACTTGTTTCCTGGTGAGTCTTTGCCTTCCTCAGAAGTTCTTGGGACTCCACGGAGCAGGGACAGAGTTCTCTTTCTCTGTTCTCTCCCTACAGAGTTCCATTCTCTGAACATGTTCCCTGGGGTGTAGCATTTCTTTTCTTTAGTCATACCAGCTTTCATTGGGTGGGAGCGTTTTTAATTTATCAGGGACTGATAATAGGTACTATTACTTCATGGAAACTCACAATACCTGAAAACCTTAGGCGAATCAAGATGGTTTCTAATACTAGTGTTTGAATCAGTATTGTCCACCTCAAGAGAAAGCTAACTGATTTGATACAGAGATAACAAGTTTGATAGCACTCCTTTGCAGCTTTTTGGAAACATTTATCCTGTTGTAGCTGTATTGTAATGTGTTCTGTATACGTTTGGGTGTGTATACACACCTGCACACTCAACAGGTTCAGGGATAGGCAGCCTGGCATCTTCCAAAGGTTTTGGGCTACAAGTCCCATGAGAGTTGTAGTGAAAGACTTAGGAAACTCTCAGGTTGCATATCTGCGTCTATTTGATCTTTAGCAAATGTCTTGGTCAGTCAATAAATGCACTTTTTATTAAGTCTTATTTCTACTGTAACTCTGATGGTATTTGAATTGTATGTATCTGTTGCTCTTAAGCTGGTGACTAAGAAAGGAAGTGCTACATCCCTGTGCTTCTGTCATATATCTTGGCTAATAGTTATTTTCCCTTTTTCCTTTAATAACAGAACAACACAGGGAGCAGTTTCAGCATTGAACAGGGAGACTGTGAAGGTGATCTATCTTCCTTAACAGCCTTAAAGCATGCATGCAAGGAGAAAGAAGGTAAATATGGCCTGTCAATTAGACATGATTAGATTGCTTTGACTATTGGGCATAGTATTCATGTAACGAATCTTGCAGAATATGTACATACTGATGCTATGCTGTTTTTGTTGAACCTGTCAGTCCTTTGTGGTTTTCCTTTTTTTTTCCTATTTTTTTTCCTATTATTTCTTCTTAATACAGTTAGATATTCCAGAGTGCTTTTAAGAAAACATTTTATTTCTCTCATGTGAATATACAAATTAGGTAATAATACAAATAGTCAGTTTAATTTGTGAAAGTTGCATATATAAATAAGATGTCAAAGGGGGGAATGCTGTTTTCAAAGCTATTCCATCTAGCTTTTAGAATAGTCTCACATTGCTGTAAAGATAGTTGATAGCTTCTTAAGATATTACAAATGTATTGTTGGTTTCTTAGGAACACTCTTGCTTATTATTTCTCAAGTTAGATTTAAACTCTTTATCATTAAATATTACACAATATATGAACATAAGTGAACACAAAGAGCTGTTTGCTTGTCATGTGTGTCGGAGGAAATAGAAATATCTACAGGTAGTCCTTGGCTTAACAACAATTTGCTTAATGACAGTTCTAAGTTCCAGTGGCCTCAGAAAAAGTGGTTTATGACCTGTCCTTACAATTACAAACATCACATCAACTCTTGATCAAGTGATCACAATTCAGATACTTGAGAATAGGCTTACATTTATGACAGGTTGCAGCCTTTACAACTTTCCCGAGCAGTTTCTGACAAGAAACAGATTGGGGGTTGGAATTCAGTGGTAAAAATAGTCATGAAACTGAATCCAGTCATGTGATGACTCGCTTTACAATCACACTGACTTAAGACAAAAATTCTGGGCCCAAATGTGGTTGCAGATTGAGAACTAGTTGTAATTCACACAGATGACTGTACAACTTTAGACTAAGTTGTATCCGAGTGATCAGGTTTGCCAGTTGATTTCCAAAGCACCGTTATTTTAAATTAAATGTCTTTCACTTTTGCAGATGGAGTACTAATAGATAACCTTTCAAAGGAGCAAACCACATTGGAATTGTTGGTTGAAGAATGGGATGTAGCTGGCCTTCCATGGTGGTTTTTAGGGAATCTGAGAAATAATTACAGGTCCAGAAGCAATGATTCAACAGATATACGTACAAATAAGGTAAACCTGAGCAAATAGTATGATATGTATGCATTAACCTGTATGGTTTCATTATTTTATTAAAAATTGAAAGGATTCTTATTCTCAAAGTGGTCTTTGACATTTTTGGTTGCTGTGTTGAGGCTGAAAAATAACACGCTTAATGATCATAGATACTGGCCTTAGACTAAGCAAATAGCAACACATTAGATAATTTCAGGGAACAACTAGAATAAACCATGATGTCAGCATTACGGAAAACCTCTTTCCTCCAATTAAGAACTCCAAGACAGGCATTTCTCAAAGTTTCATTTATTAGAGCATGTGTCCTGGCACAGCAATGTGGGAAACCGAAACTGCCAGTTTTTGGTTTCCCATCAACTAGTCAGTTCTCCAAAACTCCATACTCCTCCCATCAGTTGAATCACCCTCCCCGATCACCAGTTGAGGGAAAGCCCAAAGCACACCTACACCAGATTCTCTTAAGATCTGGCCTTGACTGATGGAGGTGCGTATGTTATGTCCAACCCAACTATCTACTACACCCTTCTTCCCACTTTCCCACAGCTAGAAAATGGCAGCTTGAAACTTCAGGTGTAATGTGGTTTCCAAAGCTGACGGAACACAGCTGGACAGAGAGAGAATGATTGGCCCAAGGTCACGTAGCTGACTTTCATGGCTAAGGTGGGACTGGAACTTACCATCTCCAGCTTTCCAGCCTGTAGATGAGAGTTCCCCAACTTTTCCGGTTTTGTGGATTGGAGTGGGGGGTTCAGTGTGGGTGGTGGGCATGCAGCTCCATTTGCGTGAGCAGTAGGCATGCACATCTGCTCACGTGAAATGGAGTGCATGTGTACACACTCGTGCAAAGAGGGATGAATGCAAGCACACTTGCCTGCCGCTTCAGGTGACCCGGTTTTTAACCGCTCACAGCCCGGTAGTTGTGGACTCCTGGTGTAGATCACAATAATATTAGTTGATATAATTAATAATGTATGGTTAATATTAATTAGTATATCACAAAAGGATGACATAGAGATAAAGGTTAAAACTGCTTTCTGTTGCAGTGTGTCATGTAATTAGTGACTTTTAAAGAAATAAAGACTTCCGGAAATTGGAATTGTGGGAGTAATGCAGGATAATGGGGACGAAAGCAGGGATTCGGAAAGCCATCCATATTAAATTAAAGAGATTTCATATCTGATCTGACCGCTCTTGGACTTTACTATATCACATAAATTTTGGGAAGAATGATGGAAGACCAATTCTTTTTTCTCATTACAATAATGAGACTGCCTTTTCCTTTGAAAAATGAAGCTATTTAAAGCATCCAGGCCCTAGAATACTTGATGCATATGTACGTGTTTCTAATTATCTCCTTCCTGAGGTTATTGTATAATTTATATTATAACTTTTGTTTAATTGGATGTTAAATAAAATTTCTCAGCATACATTGCTGAAGCAGGAAGAATGCAGCGTTATTGAAAATTGCAAGTTATTTTTTTACCTAACTGTCTGTGGCTATAAAGGGAAGCTTTGTGAGATCATAGTTTATATTTACCTTTATAAAGTAAAATAAATAACAAGTCTAAAACTCTTCAAAGTGTATTTCTTCATTCTTCTTCAGGATGTGGATACTGCTGTTGTTTCAGATACTACAGATGACTTGTGGTTCCTCAATGAAGCCACTTCAGATAACGTCAGTGTCACAGTCCCATCAAAAATAGTTGATTGTGAACAAGTTAATGAAGAAAGGAATGAAGATAATAAAGTAGTAAGTCCCAATAATTGGAAGATATTTGTTAAATGAATATAACTTACTTACTTACTTACTTACTTACTCACTTACTCACTCACTCACTCACTCACTCACTCACTCACTTATTTATTTATTTATTTATTTGATTTATATACCGCCCCTCTCCTCGCGGACTCGGGGCGGTGCACAGCCAGTCTCAATATTAAAAATAGTATATATACAATATTTTATTTTATGGCAGTAATCAAGGATTAAACACCAGTACAAAACTGACCATTTGGTCACCCTGTCTCCATGTGTTAGAGAAAGAAAAATAGGGAAGACAAGCATTCAGAAAAAAACTCAAGGCAAGACCTGAAACATCTACTTCACTCCATACCTGCAGTGGATGGGAGCTGTAGTCCAATATCTACAAAGAAGAGTATTTTACAAAAGGACTGTAGTATGTGGGGTTATATTACCTAAATATAGTGGATTGTGTTTATCTTTTCCTGCATCTACAATACATTCCACTGAACTTAACTCTATTAATTTTGAAGGATAAGTTTATTTTGTACTGTGTTTGGTTTAGAAGGCTTAGAATTTTGGTCAGATCAAAATCAGTTTCTGACAAGATGGATAAGCTCAGGAAACAGGAAGCTCAGTGTAATTTCACATCCTGTTTCTCTTCCCTCCTTGCCAGCTCCAGATAAGGGAACAGTTGGTCATAGCCCAGACATGAGAACACAAAATTAGTTGCTTTTCCTATTCCATTTCTGCGTTATTCTTTGGGGAGAGCAAGTCCATTTTGCAAAGGTGGAAATAGTCTGACTGTAGCCACTTCCTTAAAGAACCTTTGTTCTTTTGACATACACATATAAATATAATTCATAGCACTCTTACAAACAATACTGCACAATACTGAAAGGACCAAAGGAAGGGTTGAAAGAAGTGAGCCCCAAAGATCCTGGGAAAACAAGAGCTAAGGAATGTTAGCAATGAACAAATAGCTTTACAATTCCTTAACCCCCCAGAAGATATTCCTTGGATAAAATTAAAGGTGGTGGCTCCTAAGACTGAAGCTTTCTCTCTGCTGAGAAGAATGCTTTGGAAATTTAGCCTTAGATGGGTCATTTTTCTGCCAGGGTGTATCATCAATTGCTGTTAGATCAGTGATGGGATGGGATGCAAGAAAAGGATGTACATAGCACAGCATGCAATTTCTGCTTTTGGATGTCTGAATCCCTGTGCCAGATGTACAGAAAAGATGTAATCTGCTTCACTAAATCATAAGCTGCAGATGGTTGAGCTAAGGCCAGATACAAAATGGATGAATTTTTTATGTGCTTGGAGCCAACCATACAGACAAAGGTGTTTTGGGCTTATCATTATCCTTATCTCCTGGAATGGAGAGGGGAGAGCCTGAATTTAATAGCAAAATAGAGGCAGAGTGCTGAACTATCCCACCAACGTTACTGAAGCTCAGTTGAGGAGGAGAACATCAGGGAATGAGGAGGAGAACATCAGGGAATGAACATCAGGGAATGAGGCAGGGGTGAAGTCTAAAAATTGTTGCCACCGGTTCTGTGGGTGTGGATTGGGTGTGGATTGGTGGGCGTGGCCAAGTTGACATCATACATGTCACTCACTCACGTCATTCTGCCCAAGCTAATTTTGGAGCATTCTCTTGCCCCACTCTCCAATCTGGAGGGCTGTGCATCCCCCCCAATCCTCTGTACAAACTGCCTGCCCAGTTTCTTCAAAGGCAGAGCGATCCAAAGAGGGGAGGGGAACACTGCAGAAAAAGGCAGCGTGGAAGGCAGGCAAGCATGGCAGGGCCGTTGATCGGTTTGGGGGTGTGGCAAGCCAGCGATCACTACCAGTTCTGTGAACCAGCCCCAATCTCTGTTACCGGTTCTACCGAACTGGTCTGAACCGGTAGCATTTCAACCCAGGAATTAATGGAGGGAAAGAAAATGTCAGGGAAAGGGAAGATTCTGTTCCATGTGAGCTTTTTATCATTAAAATTTGACTTCTATCCTTTCTTCTTACTTTAAAGGACATTATTATAAGGCAGCAAAGAGCTGCTGTGGTTTTAGTTTGACTAACAGTTACTTAACATCAAAATGTATAGCATTAAAAGAAGACAATTATGAAAGACTAATGAAACAAATAAAACTAGATGTGGAATAATCTTCAACTGTCATTGCTAGGAAGAATAACAACCATAAAGATGGACATTTTGCCGAAACTACTTTTTGTATTTCAAAGAGCACCAGTCAAATTAGGCAAAAAAATTATTTGATGACTTAAATACAACAATAGTAAAATTTATATGGCAAGGGAAGAAAGTACAAATAAAAACTAAACTTTTACAAAGAGACTAAAGACAGAGGGGGTTTTGGGCTTCCAGATTGGAGACTCTTACTACTAGGCATCTATTTTACTTCGGATCAAAGAATGGCTTATATTGAGAAATAAACTATTGCTTTATTTAGAAGGATATGATCTGCAATTAGGCGGGCACGCATTCTTATGCTATGAGAAAAGTAAAATACACAAATATTTTCAAAACCATACCATAAAGAATGTTCTGCTTTTAGAGTGGGAGAAAATCAAACAAAAAAATTATATGAAAATTCCTGAGTGGCTCTCAACAATACAAGCATTTGCTTACCCAAATTTAATAAACTATGATAAACTTGTTACCTACAAAGATATTTTAGATAAAAGTAGAAAATCGAAAGACAGACAAACTCTTCACCAACAAAGGATTGACTTAATTGTCCTACCTGCAAATTCAAATGAGATATGAAAAAGATATAAAATCAATGGACTTTTATACTGAGCAGATATTATTGGGAAAAATACTTTTGAAAACAGATGAACATTTGATTAAGAAACTTTATAAATTCTTACTAAATTGGAAGATGGAAGAAGAACAAGTGAAAGAAACAAGGAAGGTATGGAAAAAAAACTTTGGGCACTCTATAGACTTTGATGATTGGGAAAATTGTGGGAAAGAAATATTAGACTTACTAAGGCAGCTACTTATAAAGAGAACTTATAAAAATGTTTTATAGATGGCATGTGACACCAGTTAAGCTAGCAAAAATGTTTAAAAATGTATCAAATAATTGTTAGAAATACAAACAAACTCCATGCACTTATGTACTATCATATCTGGTGGACATGTCCTAAAGTGAAAAAATGTTGGTGTAAAATTCATATTTGGTTAGAAAAGATGATTAAAATACAGATATAATTTAAACCAGAACTGTTTTATTAGGAATGATAGGACACAAATATGAAAAGAAAATAAATATTTAATTTTACATGTTTTGACAGCTGCGAGAATTACATTTGCCCAGTTTTGGAAAAATGGAAATTTACCATCTGATCAGATTTTAATTTTGAAAATTTTAGAATGTTCAGAGATGGACAGATTAACCTTAGAAATTAAATAAAAGGGAGATTCAATATATTTTAGAACATAGGAAACTTTTTAACAATGGTTAGCATTACGTTAAAGCAGAGGTTCCCAAACTTGGCAGCTTTAAGACTTGTGGACTTCAACTCCCAGAATTCCTCAGCCAGCAAAGCTGTTGAAGTCCACAAGTATTTGGGAACCTCTGCGTTAAAGCAAAAGAGCGTGAAGAAATGTAGGAGGAAGACATGAATTTTTAAAGTTTTTTCTTCTCTCTTTTATCCTTTATGATTATTGTATAATTGAATAGCACAATATCTACTGTAACATATTATCTACACCCGGATATCAGTTTGTTTGTTAAGCAGGAAATTATTGTGGGGGTAACCCATTACCCCATCCCTATCCCACTACCCCATTTTTATCCCTTTACCCCATCCCTATCCCTTAACCCTATCCTTCTCTTACCCATTTAAAAATCAATAAAATTATTTTGAAAAAAAAAATGGTAGTGCAGACTTAGTAAATAGTTTGACAGTGTAGATAATAGGCTCTTGGAAGACTACCTGTAGAAAACAAGGAAGTTAAGGCAATTTGCCTTTTGGTCACTCCAATTAATGGAAATCAGTTTGTGAATGGACCAGCTTTCATAGCAATTTTTGTTTGTTTCTTTTAATCCACATGACATGCTCTTAAAATGTAAAAAGTGCCCTTTGAACAATTAGTTGGGAATCTGTTATAGCTTCTATGGTAGTAGGCAAGCTGTTGCTTTCCAGATGTCGTTGAATTACAACAGCCTTCATAATTGGTTTTGCTAATTGAGCAACATCATTAGGACAATAAGTTGCCCATCTTTGTATCTACAGGGCTAATAATTTTTAAACCATTAATCAAGCTGGTGCATAAGGCAAGGGAGACCTCTAGAGGCTGGCTACATACAAAGATAATTTTAAAAATTAACGGCAAACTTAGCAGTCACTTTAAAATTATGGGTCTAGCCTCTCTCAAATATATTGTTCTAATATTGAGAATTATGGCAGTTGTAATTGATGCAGCCATTAGTCTTGGCATGCATGAATTACAGCTTCAACACCAGTCAAACATATTTCTGGTGATGCTTCTGGAATAATATATTAATTCTTCCCCCTGCCTTTATTATTTTTTAGAAATAACTCAAGGGAGCAAACATACATAATGCTCCCTCTTTTTTTTAAAAAAAAATAATTTTTATTGAATATATTACATTTAAAAACCAAACAACCAAGACAAAGACAAAAAGACATATAAGTACATTGACCATTAAGATATACATATATTTTTACAACATTCTGCACTGACTGTTGACTTTATGCTTATTCAGAGTTGTTGTTTCTGTTTATCCAGTGTTCTAATGTCATACTTCAGTTTATGTTCTTATTTCTTATTTTGTGTTCTATTTTGTAACCATGTATAAAACCGATTCCATATTCTATAATAGTCCGAATTATCCCTTTCTTTGATTTCCATTAATTTATCAATTTTGGCACATTTGAGGATCTTTTTAATTATTGTTTCTTCAGGTGGTGTATTAGTCTGTTTCCACATTTGAGCTAGTGTGATTCTGGCCGCTGTTAAAATATGCAATATGATGTAATATAAACGTTTTTCCATTTTATTGTCCATACATAATGCTCCCTCTTACTTTAAAGTGACCAGATCGACGACATTGACCAGCGGGACATTGTCGACAGTGGGGGGGGGGGGATGCGGTTTGCCAAGGAGGAAAAAAGAAAAGAAAAAAAAAGCCGGGAAACTGGCATGCCGCGCGGTCCCCGGATCAACCCGGAAGCTCAGGGGCAGCGCACGAAGCTGCCGGCGTGCCGCGCGGTCCCCGGACCAACACGGAAGCTCTGGGGTGGCGCGCAAAACTCTCGCCGGGCTGAAGAAGAGGGCGGCCAGGGGAATCCCTCCCTCCCTTCCTCCCTCCCTTCCTCCCTCCCTTCCTCACTCCGTGCCAGGGGCGTGCACAGCATCTCTTTCGTCTTTCAATCTTTGTACCAGCCGTGGAAAGCTGAGAGTGGGTGGGGAGGAGATCGGGTGGGCGTGGTCTCCTCCTTCACACTCAGAAGAAAAAAAAGTGGGACTTTTTAAAAAACACCGTGGGACGCGGGACATTTTGCTAAAAAGCGGGTCTGTCCCGCGAAAAGCGGGACGTCTGGTCACCTTATCTTACTTGTATTTTCCCAGCAACAACACGTTGAGGTGGATTGGGCTGAGAAAAAGTGACTGGCCCAAGGTCACCCAGTTGACTCTCATGCATAAAGTGGGACTACAACTCATAGCAGCAAACTGTATCTCTTCATATCTTCACTGGGGAACCAAGTCAGTAGGAAATATTTAGAGATAATACAAATCCTGTCATTGCAGTCTATCTCACAGTGGTGAAATCTGAACCAGTCTACTGGTTCGCTGGCCGTGTATGCACACTAAATGTGTGCTGTGCTCGCATGCGCATCATGCACCATAAGTACATAAGAGCACCAGCATGCCTGCCGTCCCTGTCCTAATGTTCTCTTTATTTGTATTCATTTTTTGTACCCAATTCATGCTTATACTTATATATATTACCTAATATGTAATTGACAAATAAATAAAAAATACTAAAATAAAGCTGTGTGCGCTCACATGCAGTGTGCACCAAATGCACGGACGGTGCTTGCCAAAAAGAGGCTTGGGAAGGTAAGTAGAACAGCATGGGACAAGCAATTAAGGGAACCTTTTTAAAAACTTTTCAAAAGCATTTTTTACTACCGGCTTGGGCGAATAGGTAGTAGAAATGCTTTCAAAAAGTAAAAAAAGAGGCTCCAACGATCACTTAGAGCCCCAGTGTGATCGTAGGAACCTTTTTTTTAACCCTTTAAAAGTATTTTTTACGACCTATCTGCCAGAATGGGTAGTAAAAAAATGCTTTTAAAAGTATTTAAAAGAGCAACATGCAATCATCAGAACTTTTTTTTTACATTTAAAACATTTTTAACTATTGGTTCTGGAGAACCAGTAGTAAAAAAATGCTGAAAAGGGTTTTTTTAAAGTTCCAATGATTATGCGTCACTCAGCTGATCATCTGAACTTTTTTTAAAAAAACAAAACAAAACATTTTTTGCTACCAGGTTGGGCGAACTGGACTGAACCGGTAGTATTTCACCCCTGCTATCGCAAAAAGGTATAGAGTTTTGATTCTCCTGTGGAGTTGATTTTCTGGTCTGGTCTACCAAGTACGCTGATACTCCAATTGTTTCTGCCAAATTTGTAAGATGTGGGAGGATTGGCATGCACCAAATATCAGTGTTCCAAGTAACACCCCCAATATTACAGCCAAGGATTGGCCTGCCACCAAGTCTATCAAAAACAGGATATGTCATTTTAGGGGATTCAGGAAGCAGGCATTCAGCTACCACTCTTCCCCTCTGCAGTTTCCTCATCTCATTTACTCATTTTCATTGCTTCTGATATCTAAAATGAAAGGACTACTTTTACAAATTTTGTTAAATGTTGGTAGCTTTTCTCAAAGGACTTTATGATGATATAGCTTCCTACCTATATTGGTTTATGTCTTCGTTATCAGTGTTTTTCATAGTTGAGGCAAAATATCATAAACAATTCTAACTAAATGTAGAATTCTGGTTTCCTTGATTGTTGGCCTATCAGAATATAAACTAGACAAATGTGCCTTTTATTTCCGGATATGCACATCACTCCTTTGGACCTGTTAGGGAAAAATATCCTTATCTGGCCATCCTGCCAAGATTAGAAGCAATAACGTAGAGTAGAACATAAGAACATAAATCATACGAATATTACAGTCTTGTCATCCTGCATTCAGTTTCTAAAGTGAGAACTCGGTATCTACAAGAAGGCCACCCCACTTTGTCTCCCCAGTGACTGGAGGGTTGAATGTTTAACCACTAGCAAATATAGATAAGACATAACCTATCTCATGCAAAGTTGCTAGTCCTTTTAAAGCTATTTGCTGATGGCTTTGGCCACATTTTATGTTAGTACATTTCATTGCCTAACTATGCACAGTGTGTGAAGAAATACTTGGTTGTGGGTTTTTTTGGAGAGGAGGAGACACTCTCCCATAATTCTTTTTCGTCAAATGAATCCAATTCCAGAATTATTAAAGAGGAGTCTATCTGCTGTCTTCACATCCCATCCAATTTTAAATTCCCATTGTTTGTCATTTTTCTAAACTGGAGGCCTGAAAGGTTGTATCACTTTCAATTAGGCAAGTTGCTTCTGCTTCTTGATAATTTTCAATGTCCTTTTCTATGTCATTTCTACTAAGATCTACCAATCTAATCTATAAGACCTCAAGTCCATAATTTTTTTTTATGAATAAAATAAATAAATAAAATCTGTTTTTTTATGCCTTATCCTTAAACTCTTTCATTTCACAATCTATTCAGTGAGGGGGGTAAAAAAATAAGAATACAGGAACTACTGGCATTAGCGTGACAGTTTCTGTCGTGCTTCTCGCAGCTTTGTCTTTGCGGTTTACATTTTTCAGACACAGGCGAATAGACAAAGCATTACAGACTCAAGAGGCAACACGTACAGTGAGCAATCCTGTAATTTTGCAGAAGGATGTTGGGTGAGATGCATTAATATCCACTGTGGAATTGATGATACCTGCGATGGGAAGATGTTTTGTTTTGACATGTATTTAATATAATGATTTCAGGGTTTATTTTTTTCTTAATGTGAATTTTGTGTGCCTAAAAAAAAGTGTTTTGTAGGAATTATAACTCTGTCCCCCCACAGGATACACCCTTTAGTGTTGACAATTCTGTTTGGCGGCGTTTGAATGCGGTGAAGTCTGGGTCCTCTATTTTTTCTGGCCAGCC